>VMBQ01003193.1:66017-111808 GCA_007657795.1 Dreissena rostriformis
ATCTTGATCATTTTACGTACAAATGTAAAAGAATTAACGTATTGTGGTTGACGTTGCCACATAATAATCATGATAACTTGTGAATTAAGATTGTTCCTTCGAACGTATGTTCTTGGCTGAAGCCCCCCCCCCCCGCGTTTGCCGAAACCCACGCCCAAACACCAGTCCGACCACAAACCCCAATTTTATAACCTGTATTTTTAAATGTTTTATATATTATATACACAAAATAAATATTAACTTTTTTGAAGGTGACATGCGGTTTTGTCAACCCGACACAACGCACTGCCAACCTCAATGAAGTAAATATGGTTTGTATTGTACCGAACAAATGAACAATACCGTATATATCATTATTTATTAAACGGCAGAATCAGCCTCTCGTTCTTTTAAATACAGGTATGACCATTGGGCGTTTTAAGCCTAATTTAAAATGGAATAATATTGTTCCACTCTCATGATGTTTAGAATTAACATAAATTTAAACAGATGTACATGTATGAAGACAAATCCTCTCATTGTTACCATTTCTGGTTTCCAAAATATACACCTTCATATGTACTTCATATGTCATAGGCATGATTTAAATCGATAACTATTTTCGAAACTTTATGCACAACAGAACCGTTCACTTTATTTTCAGATATTTCTCAAAGACTACTGTTTTATAAAATCACGATGTTTTGCATCAAATGTGGAAACGAGCTACAAAGTCACTGGCTATTTTGTGCACACTGTGGTTCCAAGGCTGCTATTGACAGGACTTCCTCCGGTAAGGAATATAATCTTAAATGGAAGTACTCAAACATTTTATTATATTGATAATGTTTTCCTAGTTTACGAAAGCCTTTGAAAAAAAAACAACAGATCTGTGTAGTCGATATTGAATTAAAACAAAAAATGGGATAAATAATGTACTTCATTGAGCGTTGAATAAAATATAATAAGTATGATAAGCCAACTACTATGCTTTATTACTCATTTTAAATAGAACACTAGTGGTACATGTGTTTATTAACAAATAAAGGAACACACGTTTAATAATCTTTACCACTTCAGTTAATTGCAACCTAAATTACAATTTTACATTTTATTACCGTTCAATACAATTACAATTACAATTGACAAATAAAGCACATAACATTGACACCAATCAGTATTGATAACTTATAAAAAGGCCACGTCCCCTTGCGGAAAAAAGATGGTATTTTGCTTTGCAATGTCGGTTGGATGGTTTAATTCCTTGACCATTTCTTTTCCGCACGATATCTTAACAATCCTTTGACCAACAATATTGCTATTGGTATAATCGTTATTAGGGGAAGAGCAAGACGCCTATCTATCTTGACGTAAACAGTTTAAACGTCAATGTCAAAAAGGCTTGTTACATGAACTAATGTCGTTCAAAAGTCATTTTTAAACCGCTGATACGCATAATAACAATCCATTAAGCAGGCGTTCAATTAACCTTGGATACTGTATTCCCTAATTATTGGAAACATTATTGTATGCCATAATTAAATGCGTTCAGGCATTACAAGATGATCCTCTTTCACACGGAGTTTACAACACAAAAACTGTTTCAACTATAAATTCAGTTTGGGTGGGGGCATAATGTTTAAAACTATCTACTGTTAAATAATTTTTATTTTGGATAAACAACCAAGGAAGTAACACTTTACTTACGGCAAGGCGGTAAATGATGAGAGCATTCCAGTCAATAATGACCTGATCACTTCACTCGAGCTTGGAGCCAAGTTTAAACGGCCACCGGAAAAACTTTGCGAAACCGATATTTCGTAAACTTAAGTACCTTTTTCCTTTAAGATATTCATATTTTAGATAAAAAGTTGCGATAAAATGCTTCTTTGTGATCATTTATTGATGTTTTTTTTTATATAATATTTGTATTTCTTTCATTAATATTTTTGTTCAAAATAGCCTTTCCCATGTGTTTTTTTTTCATTTTCCCATGAGATTTTTCGTTTTTTCCATGGGATTTTTTTCCCCATATAAAAATGGGATGCATGGCAGTCAAAGAAAATTGAACGAAAATCAGCACAAATACCTTTACAATACTTAAAATCGATAACTAATCATAAAAAGGTATATTATTTTTCGAAAATCTCATGCTGAAAGTTGGGAAATTATTGTATGGAGAAAAAAAATCCCATTGGAAAACGAAAAATCCCATGGATAAATAAAAAATATCCCATGGGAAGACCAACTTTGCTCGTAAATTTCATAGTGAAAAACACGCATTTTAAACCAAAAATAATAAGTTATTAATAAAAATGAGACTTTATCGCATACTTCATCTCAAAGAGGCAAATCTTAAAAAAGGGTATTTAAGTTTGCGATATTTCGGTTTCTCAATTTTTTGTCCAGTGGCCGTTTTTAATTGAACTATCTTAAATTATTTTAACAATATATTAATAACCCATCAACATATTTTATATGACAACTCATAAAATGATAAAACGATCTTATACTAAAATCCACATATATCTATCATCTATAAACGACCGGTTCAAACAATGTACACTACTGTTTAGACTTCCTGTATTTTTATCAGTACTTTCTAAAAAAATCCGTTGTTTTAAATATGTGACTTGTTTCTGAACACAAAAGTGGTAATTAAGCACTTAACCTTTGTTAAAAAGGATGTAGTTGTATTTATTTAGTTATCTAAAGATATGAAACATGATACATGTCAGACTTGTATTTTTGACCAGTTAAAGTAACAAAATGCAACGCAAACATAATCTCAAATATATCGCGCTTATCTATTTGCAGGTCTAGATGTAGAAATATCCGCAGCGATGGGATATGTGCATATTGATTCATATCGTAAGAACGGATTTCACAACTTGGTTTTCACAACTTTAAATGAATCTGTAATTAAAAATAGCTTGGATTATGTATGTATAATATTTTAAGTGATTTGTCCATTGAATTGCAGGCGAGGAGAGGGCTGCAGAAACATTTGCATTTCCGACATACAATGTGCCTCTGAAAAACAAAGGTAAATAGTTATGAACATTGAGTTATTTTAATGCCTCTCAAGCCAACGGTATAATGATGAAAATGTTTTACCGATTTTCATCAAGAAGAATCCGTACGAAAGTGACATTGTGCCAAAGCCAAAACACGTTCTTTGATATACTATTTAATTATTGAGAGTTTATTAAATCCTTGTGATAAAACGATATACTGTTCTAATACGTAAATGATATGTTCCATCATTATATACCTATTTATATCATCCAATCAGCTGTCGTAATTTTAACCTCTTGACAGTTTGGAAGACAGTTTTACACACGACACGCAGTCTTCTCATAGTGGACATTTGTGGTAAACAAAATTCAATTGCATGATGAAAAACAAAGTTACAATCCGGACAAGCAGTTTTATTGCCAAATTGACAATGACCTCTATGTGTGACCTTTACCTTTGAAGTTGGAGAAACGGATGTTTAAAAATACATGCAGACTCCTCATTGTGGTAAGTTGTGTGAAATTATATTTTAATTGCATTATGACTGTTATAGTGACAGTCCGAACCAGATGTTTTCTGTCCAAATTTGACATTGACCTTTGAAGTAGGGAGACGGTTACACGTGACATGCTTTCTCCTCATTGTGGTCATTTGTGGAAAGTTTTTGGTTCAATACCATTGTGAATAATACAGCTACATTCCGAACAAAAGTTGTATGCCCATAGTTTACCTTGACCTTCGGACAGGCTTACCCGCGACTCGTCATCAAGAGATGTTGAACACTTGTGGCAAGTTATTTTAAAATTAATGACAAAGTAGCGGTACGGACAAGCAGTTTTATGACCAAAGTTGACCTTTGGTCTCTAATTGTGACCTTGACTTTTGAGTTAGGGGGTACACGTAACACGTCGTATAGTGATGGTGAACATTTGTGCTAAGTTATTTGTAACATATTGTGGAATAGTTTAATACCATTAAATGTTTACCTACACAACTATCATTTTTGGAAAAATCTAAATAATTCTTGTATAAAGAAAATGTTGCATTAAATTGTCTTCCACGTCATTAGAACATTACACATATAGCAGAAAAATCAAACGCTCATCCCCTGGGCCATTAAGGCGTTAAAGTATATACCATATTTTAACCACCATTTTAGTTATACACGTATTGTACAAACTCTCGATGAAAAACGTTACTTATGCTACTTTAATTAATCAGTTCGGATTATTTTTTTCCATAATTTTTATATATTTTATACACATAGGTGTTTTCCGCTTGGTTGAATATAAATGAGTCATTCTTGAATCAATGACAATGTCTTTAAAGGAAAGATTATCTCCTCATTTAGACTTATACCATTATAAAAGTTGAATAAATCCATTACTGATTTATTTTCCTTCTGTTAAAACATTTTATTCGCCAATGTGCATGTTACATTTACATACAATCATCACTGGAATAGTAAGACATACATTAGTCATGATAAAATAGTGCATGCCTTAACTATAAAAATAAAATACAAATACACTAATACGTGTAGTTATGAAGGTGCATTTGTATTATAAAGAATCCATAATTGATTTAGTTATATGTTCATTATTTGTTTGCGTTGCATTACAGAAGAAGAGCAAGCTACAGGCCCAAATAGAGTTTACACCGGTGATATTCCAGATATTCCATTTGAAGAAGGTAAATACGGTTCTTGAAATGCATATCATAACTACGTAGTTATGTTCCAAATTATATATATCCATACACAAATACATCGCATGTGCTGTTGATACTTCAGTTTTTGATTAAGTCTCCTAAAGGTGTTTAAACAAAGGGAACTATATGTTTTCCTTCTTTGCGTTGTGTCTTTCTTGCCAACATCTATGGATTCTGCGATTTCTAAAAAATACCGAAGATTACGTGGTATATTTTTTGATAAAAGACAATTTGAAGATCATACAAAACCTTTTGTTTTTCACGAAATTTCAAATGTCAGTTCAACGTAACTAAAAATCGAACAAATCTTAAAACTGTTCTATAACTCGGCTTAAATACAGATGTGTGGTTTAGGCTTGCCCTTATCTTTTCGTAGCATGGGAAATTCAAAGTAATATAAAATATCAAGAAAGAGAACTACTAGACTGGGCAATTGTAAAACTTTTTGCATATCAATAGAATAATCTTATTGTAAATTGTATTGTTTGCTTAAAATATCTTATACCATGATCGTTTGATTAACGTTTATAATTGTCTGAAGTCCAAATGTTTGATAACGTTTATAATTTTCTAAAGTCCAAACTTTTTGCTTTCTTTTTGTATCATAAGATGGCATTTGTGTATGTGTATTTGTGTGTGAACTGAATAATTGTGTCCATATAATGGATTTTATTACCTCTATTATATTTGAATTGTTAAAAGCACTCTATTATATACTAACATATTTACATGCCAACTAACGACATAATGTATGGAGGTGAAAAAAACGCTATAAAAAAACTTTATTTAGGAAGAATAGTGAGGATTGGCGCTAATTTTTAACACCCCCATGCCCAGTTTGTGTGCTGTGTTTTGCAGAGATGATGTATTCTAAACAGCCAACACGTTGCGGATCGAAGACAAGAAATGCAATGAAATTAAGACGGCGTGTTATCAAAGCCTAATTCAAATAGTTTCCGCGCTTGTGTTACAGAGAGATACATTGCACCTTATCTAATTAGTGCCGTTTAATTAAGATAGTCGTTAAATTGAATCAGACTAATCGGAAATTGGCTTCAAAACATTCGTTTATGGTCGTTCAGTCCCGATTATCCGTTTACTATCACTTCATAACAATGGACTAGTTAATTGGCATGCAATAAAAAAAGATCGGTTACTGTCACCTCATAACAAAAGACTAGTTAATTGGCATTTGATACACAGGGCCAACCTCCTGCATGTAGCTCCTTCTCCCAATCGCGCTTTATCGCGAACAGGTATTACAAACACATTGGAGAATCGCCGACGCAAATTCCTAAGTGTTTTGTTAATGTTGTTTTTTTCCGAAATCATACATCCACGAATTTAGGTGTCCACGAAGAAGTATTTTTTTTTTTATCAAATTTCATACCGACGGATGTAAATGACTTTACAGTATCAAAGGTGATTGATTTTAACTAAGTACAAACGATATCATAATAAAACTTTATAAACTTCATGACAACCACAATATAAATGTGAGGTTTGTGCGCCAAATGCTTTCTCTATAGGTCTGGTGAATGTTTGAATACACAAAATCTTGACACTGCTGTGGCAAAAGGACAATGGATTATGACAAATTACACATGTACCGATACATGTACAAACCCAATATGAATTCTATATGCTCTTTTTGTGAAAAGGGTCTTTAAATTAAGGAAATTTAAAAATGAAACATTATCAGTAAACACATTTTTGTTACCAGCAGGTAGTATAATATAATAGATACGTTATATTCAACACAATAATAACCAGTAAACTTTCTAAAGTTTGGTGGCCGCCTTGGAACGGTCATTGAAAAGTATTGGGATTTAAATCAGTCTGGGAGCTAGATTAAGCTCAGATTTAGCATAGAATCAATCATAAAACATTCACGTTTCGCTCCGCATCTCATGAGGAATCCACAATGAGTGGCTTAATGTGGTAAAAGTATTCACCGCCGGGAAATCCTGCATTTCTTAAAATACAGTCAAATCCTTACTTGATATAAAGTGGTTGCATTCATTAAATAAGTGGCAGGCTACCGTGGCGTAGTGGATATGGTGTCCGCCTTGTAATCATGAAATGCCTTGTTGGATATGCAGGCTGGAACCCTTTTAAAGACTTTCTTCAAAAACATAAAGTACTGGTCCTCCATAGGAAACGAAGTCAAGTGTCAATAAGTAGTTTGCTTTCTATGAAAACGGTCAAAATTAAATAGGTGTAATCTAAATAAAATGACGCATTAAAGTTTAAAACTCAAGTCTCGCCAAAGGCTATCATAAAGTGCCATCAGATAATAGAACACTTGTTAGTCAGCAAATTATCATAACCACAAAACACCGTCGTATGTTGCTGTTATATTTAAAAGAAAACCATTGATATATCTTGGTGATCATGTTTGTTAACAAAATAACCACTGATCATTTCTAATAGTTCATATGGTCACTCAGTTCATCTTTTTAGTTGCATGTTTATTGCAGGTTTCGAAGACTTAGGAAGCGATTGCATAGAAGATTGTCCACCGGTAGGAGAAACCAAATAATATGTCGAACAATATTTGTGAAATAATAATATAACAAATAACATAAAATACTTATATGCAGCTGAAAATTCGCTGATTATTGTTTTGTTTGTTTTCTTATTAAACAATGTACTATTTTAGCTGTCTGAAGAGGAATTGGAGGAATGTGAAAGAATTTTGGAGGACAGTGGTTTCAATGCGTTGATGCACAAACTCGAGAAAGATATCAATAAATGGAAGAGTATACAAATCAATATTGCCGTCACCGGAGAGTCGGGTACTGGAAAGTCAACGTTGATTAATGCTCTGCGTAACATGAAAGCGGACGATGTCGGAGCTGCCAAGATTGGATGCACTGAGACAACCAACGAACCAACCCCATATGCTTATACCGATAATACAAATGTTCAGATTTGGGATTTACCCGGAGTTGGCACGCCAAGTTTTCCAAGAGAAACATCATATCTTCAGAAGATCAAAATGGAAAAATATGACTTTGTTCTGTTGGTTTCAAGCAGTCGTTACAAAGAAAACGACACGTGGCTCGCAAAGCAGATATCTGCCCAATATCCAAATTCAAATCTGTTTTTTGTTAGAACGAGAGTTGATAACGACTTGCGCGATTATCAAGAAGGACATCGCTCGAGTTTTATAGCCGGACAAAGAACCCAACTTTATAAGAAAATTAAAGATGAATGCATGGAGAATCTAAAAGCAGCAGGAATAAAAGATGCTAAGGTGTTTCTTGTTAATTCCCACAGAGCAAACGTTTTTGACTTTGGAAAGCTGCAGAGTATGCTTATTGAAAAAGTATCTGCATTAAAACGCGACGCTATGATTCTTTCCTTGTCTACCGTTTCAAATGATGTGCTCACCAATAAAATAGGGGTCATGAAGAAAAGAATTGCCGTAGCTTCAATGCATGGAGCCGTTGCAGCCATAGGTCAAGAGCAAGAGAATATTGGCAAGCGCATGGCGCTGGGTGTGCTAATTCAGGAAGTAATCTTTTATACAGAGCAACTTGGTATAGACGCTCACTCCTTGGGTATCATTGCAAAGAAACTAGAAATGGAGGTTGAAGAAATATACAGACATTTGAATATGCAATCAAATTCCATCTTAAAGACACATGATTCATTTGCGAAATTTTATGCCAAATATAACACATTTCAAACATCAAAAATCCATTCGTTGCCATTATACGGAAATTGGGCAAAAGTTCGAAACTACCAGCGTCAATGTAAAAAGGTATTGAAGGATCTGCTGGCGCTGTGTTCCTCGGAAACAAAGAGACTGCAAACCAACCTTGCCATGTGGCTGAACAAATAACGTTTGAATGTTGAAAAGGTGTCAGTAGTGAACGTATTGAAGTGCCGCCGAGTATGTTCTATTACATGTCATAACTATTTACGTAGTCCTCTTAAGGTGTGTGTACTTACAATTGTTACATTGAAATGAAATTTAAATATGTCTATATTTGATCAATGTAAGGATTGGCAAATACATAATCGCATAACAAATAGCCAATAAATTTGATAAATTGTCTTTTTTTATAACAAAATAAGCTTGAAAATACTGATTTAACTAGTTGTCTCTTCACGTTATAACTGTAGCTAATTAATACTCGTATGTAGCTTTCAAATTATGTACATAATATATTTGGACGATTTCTTGAACAAAATGACACATGTTTTACGTGTTCATAGATCAACTTGATTTATGTTATACATGTATGCAACTTGGAGCTCATATATCCATAGTGTTCTGTGAAATAAACGTCATTCAATCGTATTAAAACTGATGCCTTTATAGTTTATTCAATTATTTAATATGTACTTTGGCTTTAATATTTTATTGACAAATGCAAACGGCTATACATGATTTTTATGCATTCTTATTGATAATGTAAACGGATTGCAACACTGATTTCGAATAGATAATCCTTCGCCAAAACCTTGAGCTGTATTTTGATTCTTTTGTCAATTGTAGTCATAAATTAATAGCTTGCAAACTTGACACTGACCTGTATGCATTAATATACTAAAATACCATTACGATGTATAAAAAGGTCTTTTTTATTATAGTGTCACCCCTATTGAAAGGGCCAGCCAATCTGACTTATGAGACATTTTTTGCGTGTATACCATGTACCTCCCAACTCCTATCACTATGCCAGGCGCCAGGCGGATAGAAGTCGGTAACCATTCATGTTTAACGCTCGCGGCTCACGAGCCGGCCTAATCGGAACAAGTCCCATGACAAACATCCATCCTTAGACAAACGCTCCCCATGGGGCTCGAACCTACGACCTCCCGATCCCGAGGCGGACGCCTTATCCACTAGGCCACGGCGATCGGTAAATATCGCCAGCTTAAGCTATCTAATTTAATTAATGTGGTATATTTGAGTGATGTGTAACCTTGCACCGTATGGTACTATATTGAAATAGGAACCAGGATGTAAGATTTGAATAAACCAGTCTTCCTGGAGCTAGCTCTGGAGATGAATACTTCGTCATCCTGACATGGCGTTTTTAATCGTGTACCATCCTGAAGATGGTTTGACTTTGGATGCCAGGCTAGGTTCTCGAACCATGAAGGCACCTTTATTTACAGGGTGGTTTACTTTACTGGCGCTGAGAGCAAACGATTTGTGAAATTTTCGTCGGTTATATTTTTTCAGAAATTGAAATTTCGTTGGGTAGATTGAACTTTACAAGCACGCAATATTTTACCACTTTTGTGCATGAACAAAACATTTAGCAGGTCTGCGTTCCGTTGCTAAGAATATGCTTTACAAAAGTTGTCCGCCATTTTGATTCTTTGGGTCGAGATCAAAAGCGGGGATTTGGGTGCGGTGGTCCCCGATGCAAATGAAATTTTCAGGATAAAACGGATTTTACTAAACTTATGATAACACGGATTTTACTTAACTTATCATCTGAAAGATCGAGACTGGTGAATACTTATGGGTTATTATGAGACGTTATATAGCGTCTCGATCTAGATACTGCGTTCATCGTAAACACTGTTGATTAATTGTACGAAGGTGTGACTCTGTCTGAAACTTGTATGAACTTCTTCCGTATCACGTCATTACAACAGCTTTCAAACTTGGGGTTTTTCTGTTCTACGGAAACGTTCACAACAGCATACCAAGTGCTTTTAACCAAGTTCGTACGTGGAACGGTCTCTTGGCTTTTGAACTCTTTTGAGCTGTTTGTTCACAGTCGAATGGGAATAACCCCCCTTCTGTAATGAACTGTACGCTTTTCATTAGTCACTGGTACTTTGTGTTCCCGATCTTATAAGATGTTTTAATTATAGTAATAAGTGTCTCCACTGATCTGTACTATAAAACAACACCTCTTAGTGCCACTTTAAATCCCTCCGAATACCAACACTCCGTCGACCCTAATCCATCTGTGATTTTTTCGCTTACCAACTTTGACTCATCAATCCCCAGAACACACATTGGGACCCTCCCCTACCTGTTCAGTGTTTTGCATAAGAACCTTCACATAAATTGTATGGGCAAAATTCCTCCAATCTTTTTATCTAATAAACCCAACAGGACCTTAGTTTAATTGCTTTAGCAATATTGACTTGAGTTCCATTGAAATAACTTCCCTGTGTAATGGCGGTTTTCTTGTTGCAATTCCGGTTGGAACATCGCCATACACACTGATCTTTACTGTAACTATTGTATTTAATAATTTAAAGGTTTACTTCCCCTTCTTTACAATTTCTACAAATACCGCCGAAATTGTCTGGTTAATAAAAATCTCGTAACCAGATAATCAAACATTCGAACCACTCCAATCCACCATAGCGGTTCCTTAACATAATACATGCATGTGTATTCTTAGTAACTAAAGACCACATGCACGTACAGAAGGCCGTCCGCTAGCGCGGCGATTAAGAACCAACGACCCTAACAACTGACCCCAAATTTAAAATCGTGATTTAGACGGAAAAAACACACACATAATCCGTCTTATTTACGCTCAAACGCTTCATCTGGTATTCAATTTATATTGATATTTTACAAGAAATACATCCCTGACTGGGAAAAAATGCCGACAAAAAATAAAAATGTTTTGCGTGCAACGTCGACCATTGAGCAAAATATGTTTTCAAATCGTTTATAATGCTTGTAATTATTTAAGAAGCTGCAAAATGCACGTGTTTGACCTTTGGCCTTGAGTGTGACCTTGACCTATGTCCAAATGATTATAAAACTTCTCAACATAGTTGCTACTGAACATTCGCGTTTTTAGCCAAATTTAATCTTTGACATGAAAGTGTGACCTTGACCTTTGAGTTAGAAAGGCGGTTGTTACACACGATATGTCGTCTCCATACGGTGAACATCTGTGGAAACTTATTTAAAATTGCATGATGAATGACAAAGTGAATTTCCCGAAAAGCTGTTATTTTTCTTAATTTGACTTTTGACCTGTAAGAGTTACCTTTACCTTTAACAAGCCGTCTCCTCATCGTTGTCGCCTGTGTTCGGTTATGTTTTTATTTTGAATGATGAATGAAAGAGGTCGTAAAAGCTGTTTTGTTGCCAAATTTGACCTTTGTTGTTTGAGAAAGGAAGACGGGGGGAGTTACACCAGATACGCCATCTCTTCATGATGGTCACGTGTGGCATGTTATTTTAAAATTGCATAATTACTAACACAGTTGGAGTCCGGATAAGCCATGTTTGCATAAATATGACCATCGACTTCTATGTGTTATCTTTAAGGAAGGGAGACGGTTGTTACACAATGCACGTCATGTTATAATTGTGAACGTTTGTTATTTTAAACTTTCACGATGATTGACAAATGAGAAAGTAAAGCTCGGACAAACGCACGCACATACACTCGACCAGTGTGTCTACAACAGCGAGCTTAACGAAAGCGAGCTTGAGAAAAAGTGTTCACGTTAAATAATTATGCACAATGTATTCATGTAAAAGTGTCACTTCTCATCAGTCAGGCCCTTGTCATCAGTCGAACCCGTGTCATCAGGCTGGTCTATGTCACAAGTCATCCCTTGCCATCCGCCATCCCTTGTTTTCATCCACCCCTTGTCATCAGCTAGGTATTTGTCATCAGCCAGCCCTTGTAATCAGCCAGTCCTTGTCATCAGCCAGGTCCTTTTCATCAGCCAGATCCTTGTCATCAGCAAGATCCTTGTCATCAGCCATCTCTTGTCATCGGCCATCCATTGTCATCAGGCTGTTCCATGTCATCGGAAATTCCCATCAGCCAGGTACTTGTAATCAGCCAGCCCTTGTAATCAGCCAGTCCTTTTCATCAGCCAGGTCCTTGTCGCCAGCCAGAGCCTTGTCGTCAGCCAGGTCCTTGTCTTCAACCAGCTCTAGTCATCAAACCGGTTGCCATCAGCCAGGCCCTTGTCATCAGCCAGCCCTTGTCACCAAGCCGGCCCTTGTCATCAGGAAGATCGTTGTCATCAGCCAGTCCTTGTCATCAGTTTGGCCATTGTCATCAACCAGGCCCTTGTCATCAATGAGGATATTTTCATCAGCCAGGCCCTGGTCATCAACCCGGCCCTTGTCATAAACCAGGCCCTGGTCATGAACCTGGTCTTTGTCATCAGCCAGATCCTTGTCATCCGCCAGACCCTTGTCATCAGCCAGGTCATTTTCATCGGCCAGGTCATTGTCATTAGATAGGTCCTTCTCATCGGTGAACCTTTTGTCATCAGTGAGGTTTCTGTCATAAAACCAGGCCTTGGTCATCAGCGAGGCCCTTGCCATATCTGAGCTTCATGCCATCAATCAGGCTTTTGTCATCATTAAGGCCCTTTAAATCAGCAAGGCCTCTATCATCATCAGTGAGGGCTTTGCCAGAAAGAAGGTCCTTGTAATCGATTAGGCTATTGCCATCAGTGTTCTGCTAAGCAGAAAGTCCATTTACATCAGTGATTTCTGTTAAGATGGTGTCACCAAAACGGCGCTTCCCATCAGAAAGGCTCTTATCATCAGTCGTGCTCATGTAATCAGTGAGTTTATGGTCACTATTGAGGTCCTTTTCACCAGGAAGGCCCTTGTCATCAGTTGGACCAATTTTATCAATTTGGATCATGCCATCAGAGATGATCTTGTAATCAGAGAAGCCTCTGGGACGTGTCATCAGAGAGGCTGTTGTCATCAGGAAAGCTCTTTAGGTCAGGAATGCCCTTGGCATCAAAGAAACCCTTGTCATTAGTGACATCAACGATGATCTTGTTATCAAAGAGACTTTGGTCATCACTGAGTCACTTGTCATCAGTTATGCTCCTGTCATTAGTCAGGCGCTTGTATTCGACTTTGCTTTTTTCATCGGCAAGGCTCTTGTCCTTAGAAAGATCATTGTTATCAGTAAGGCTCTCAGTTACTTTCTTGTCATCATCTAGGTTCTTTTGTTCAATGAGACTCTCGTCATAAGTGAGATGGCCAAATTTCATTCGTGAGGTTTTTGTCAACAGTGACGCCTTTGTCATAAGTGAGTATTTTATCAACAGCAAGATCCGTGTCATCAGCCAAGCCCTTTTCAACCGTGAGGCTCTTGTCATCGGTGATTTTTGTATCAGAGAGGCCCTTGATATTTGTGAGGCCATCGTCAGAAGCCATGTGTTTTTTATCATAGAAGTCCGTGTCACCATTCAGGTTCTTGTAATCTGAGAGGCTATGGTCATAAGTGAGACTCTTGTCATCAAGGAGGCCCTTGTAGTAAGCCATGCCCTTATCAATCGTGATGCATTTGACATAAGAGAGGTTCATCAGTGAAATTATTGGCACAGCCAGCCCTTTTATCTTCGAGGCTCTTGCCTTAAGTGATGCCCTTGTCATCAGCCACGCCCTTTGCTTCAGTGATGAAGTGTCATCAGCGAGGCTTTTATCGTCAGTGAGGCTCTTGTCATTAGTGAGGCCCATGATATCAGTAAGGAGACTCTTGTCATCAGCAACACCCGTTTAATTGGAGAAGCACTTATTATCATAGAGGTGTTTTTCCTTAGTGAAACTCACGCAAGCAATCATCTTCCATTCATTGTCTTATGCTAGACCTTTGTAATCCGTGAGGTTTTTGTCATTGGTGGTACTCTTGATATCAGGTATTTTATTGTCATTGGTGTGGTAACGATCTTGCTATTGGTGATACTTTTATCACTAGTGAGGCTCTTGGCAATAGCTAGCCCCTTATCATCAGTGAAGATATTGCCATCTGTGTCGCCTTTATCGTCGATTAAGTCCTTTTTATCATGCTCGTCACTGATGATGATCTTGTTAGTGGGGATGTATTTGTCATCAGTGAGGCTCTAGTCATCAGTGTTGCTCTTTTCGTAACAGATGCTCTTGGCCTCAGTGAGGCCCTTGTCATCATTGAGGCCCTTGTCCTTGGTGATGTATTTGTCATCGGTGATGCTCTTGTCATGAGTGAGGCTCTTATTATTAGTGATGCTCATTTAATAAGATAGGCTTTTGGCCTCAGTGAGGCTTTTTTCACATGTGATATACTTGTCCTTGGTGATGCTTTTGTTGTCAGTGAGGCTCTTTTCATTAGTGAGGCTCTAATCATCAGTGATGATGTTGTTATCTGTAAGACCTTTGTCATCAAAGAGGCCCTTGTCAACAGTGAGGCTATTGTCCTCCGTGAGACCTTTGTCAACGGCCAATGCATCGGCATCAGCAAATTACTTGCCATCTGTGAGTCTTTTGCATCAGTAAAGCCCTTTCATCAGAGAGGCCCTTTCATCAGCCGTGGCCTTGTCAACAGTGAGACCTTTACCATAAGTGATGCCTTTGTTATAAGAAAGGCTTTTGTCATCAATATAGCCCTTTTCATCAGTAAGGCTTTTGTCTTAAGCGAGGTCCTATTCAACATCCTAGCTGTTGTCATTGGGAGGCACTTTTCATGCCAGCAAGAAAGGCTTTATCACCAGTCAGACACTTATCATCAGTGAGGCTCTTATCAGCAGTCAGGCCCTTACTATCGATGAGGCTCTTGGAAGCAGATACGCTCTTGTCATCAAAGGTCTGGTTATGAGCCAGACCCTTGTAATCAGTAAAGCCCGTGTCATTATCTATGCTTTTTACATCATTCAGGTCTTTGTCATCCGTAATGCAATGTTCGTCAGTAAGGCTCATGTCATAATCCCCACCCTTGTCACCAGTGAAGCTGTTGTCATCAGTTAGGCCTTGGTCATAATCCACACCCTTGTCACCAGTGAAGCTGTTGTCATCAGTTAGGCCTTGGTCATAATCCAGACCCTTGTCATCAGTGAGGCTTTTGTCATCAGTCCGGCACATGTCATCGTCAAGGTCCCTGTTATCGTTTAAACCCTTGTCATAAACAAGACAATCGTCCTACGCTCTTGTCATCAGTCAGGTCTTGTCATCAGACAGGCTCTTGTGATCAGTGAAAGTATTGTCATAAGCCACCCTCTTGTCAACAGTGAGACTCTTATCATCAACGGGACTTTTTGTACTTCCATCTGATATCAGAGGGTTGATATTTTCAACATTTTATAGACTCTTACCAAAGTGAGCCGTCTGTTCAGCAAACGAGTCAGTCATAGAAAGCCGGCATTGTTTTACATGGTCTACTTCTTGGACCTGAAATTTTCAGACAGGAGTAAAAAAAAATGTGCACACGAATGTCTGACAGAATTAAATATGGAAAATAATATAGATATTCCTAACGTGGTTTCTGTGTGTGAGGGTTATACTTTTATATTTGAAAATGGTTTTACACCTCGGTATTATGAATACTTATTAATCAGAAAACTGTGGCACGAACAAACTAGAACAATCCAATTAATTTTAAAAGTGCCACAAAACATTAAATGACGTTTGCTTAATAGCTGCAATGTTATATAATTATACAAAGAACTGCGCGCTCATTCGTGAGAGTTTTCTATCTAGGTATCATGATTTTTTTAAACAAATATGTATTTTTTTTCAGTAAAGTGCAACCACGCGTTTGAACGGTTAGAAAAATGTCGTATCAGTGCGGGGACTTCATATTACAAAAGCGCGGTTGCACTTTTCTGAAAAAATACTTATTTGTAAAAAAAAATCATGGTACCTATAGAACATTCTCACGAATGAGCGGGCTCTCCACTTTATCCCATTAAAAATGGTGAAATTTTATAAACGACATCCTTAAAAATGTTAACTGGGTCGCGCTTTATTCTCCCAACACAGATCTTAAAAAGTCACGTGGTATAGGCACCGTGGGGATGCGGTATATAAAGTTTCATCAAAGTCGAGTCATTTTACGAGAAGATATTTCTTGGAAACGAAGTATGCGGGCAGAATAACGGACGGACATGCAATACGGTGAAATTTGTTTCATTCCGGACAAACGTAATTGCAGTAGAATTAAAATTCGGACATATGGACAAAGTGGTGACTTTATGTTCCTTCCTTCGATGATAGTAAAAACATGCCATATGTGTGTACCTTGACAGTTTTCGTGAGTATGTTGATATTGATTAAATAGTATGAACTTCTTTAGGTAATTTGATGATTTTTTTTCAAAGAACAAATAGGAACCTCATAAAATGTAACATAAAATCAAAAATATATTCGAACAACCTTTGAAAGAAATTCAAAAAAATACATTGAGGTTTATCAAACAAGTTTAACCTGTGAACATGATCAATGATAAACTATAGATCAACGAACTTACGCCTAATTTTGCGCCGCGGCCTAGCACACAGGAACGCTTCTTTGGTCGCCTCCTCGAGTACGTAGTTCTATACCACGGCCGTACACGTTCGTACATCCCACTGCATGATACGCCTGCTTCGTGAAGTTCTACTGCAACTTTCGCTATCATTGGCATTATGATATCGTTTGCGTAAGCCGGATATCCTCGTTTGCACACACACAAACAAACGAAGCCTGGCGGGAAACTACTCACCAGTGATGAAAACATTGAGGCACTCAAAATATACGACGCACAAAAACAAAGCAAGGCACCATCGTCATCCAGGACAAACCTGCCACAAACAAGCCCCAAACAATCTACAAGCGGTTTAATTATCAACCGAACCGACAATTCTGAAAGCGAGTCAGTTATTGACGACGCGGAATTTGCTGCGTTTGCGAGCGATTCACGCCCATCAATGTTGACAAGCGACCACACCTTAAGATAGTCAACTGGGGACAGTGCGACGAGTGTGGACATTGGGTGCATTTGGCATTCTGTCATGCGAAGTCTGTACTCAGACGAGGCGACAGTTTTCTGTGCCCTCATTGCAGTTAAATTGTTTCCACGTTGTTTATCGTTGTTCAGTTGTTTTCCTACTACAGTGAGACTTTTGTACCAACGAATCAAATCTTCATTTGTTCAATTTCATTAATTACTCACAGTTTGTGCATATTTGCTGTTTTTGCTGCTTAGCTACAATTGTTTTCATTGTTTATTTATTTATTGAGACAAAAATTACATTACATAATTGAGAATTGAAAACCAGTTAATGATTTACAACCTCGTGTCCCCTTCTTGAGCCTCACATTTGAGCGCGTGCGCTCGACCAATAAAATTCACGAACCAATATGCAAAAGGTTCACCAGACACAGACTTCCGAGTGTCAACATATACTTGTAAGTATATCGATGTTTAACAAGTTTGAGTTCATAATTGTCAGTTTATTTGCGTTCTACGGATGTTTTTAGTTCTAGATCTCATCATCTTCAACTAGTCTTGAATACATATTTAAGTTGCGCATGCGCAATTTCGAACGCTTCGGTGGCCGAACCAATAGGAAAAGTGGCTACATACCAACCCGAATGGGAGACCACTCTTATTCGATTGAGTTTCGAAAATCCGGAATACAAATTCTCGGTGTGTCAGCCTGTCTGTTCGCTTTTATCGCTCGGCGCGTTTCTGCCGGCAATTAAACGTCAATGACGTAGTATGTGGTTTTGTCATAATAACTAGCTAAAACATACACCAATCGTTCTTACGCCACTTAAATCAATCGCAACCAAATAAGCGGAATTCGTTCGGAATTTTTCCGTTAATTTGAACAGCAATCTAATTGGACGGAAATGTGAAGAAAATGAAAACGGTTTATGTTAATGTGTGTTTAAAAACTTAAGCACGAGTATTCGTATCATACAATCGGATACTAGACGAAGCTATGAGTTGCAAGATTTAGTCGGATTGAACTCACACATTTTTGTTAAATAAATATCAAGCGTGTTGTTTTCCCGATATGCGTTAAACCTACACCAAACGGTGATCGAAGTGCGCAGCCGTGTAGAACTTAACGTAGTACGTCAATCAAGTCAGTTTGAAGTGTGCAGTTAACGCTTCGTTGGTTTTTCTAATGACATATACAGAAAATATATTTTATAGATAGATATATCTAAAACGTGGTTTTGTTGGAAAATTCGCGTGTTTTATAGCGGTTGTAGATGATATTTTATCATGCATGGTTCAGTACCTTCCATTTAGAACGGTAATAACGACGCTCGGTTTATACATTATTTGTAACGTGAACGTTTGCTTTTTGACAAAATGAACGGTTTCAACGGTTGGTTGATGGTATTTCTTCATTGTTTTGATATGGTTTTCGGACTTGAACAAGGTAGATGTATATTATTATATAGTTAATCTTATTGTTAAATCGACCATTCATGGTATAATAACAGGTAAATATACGCGTAATTTGCTTTAAACTCTCGCTTAAACTATTCAATAATCTTTAAAATAATTATTCACTTATTATATTACCTGTATTTATGCGTTATTTTTTCCCGCGCGATGTTTATTTTTCTTATTACAATTGAAAAGGTTTATACAACGGAGTTATAATTAATTTTCTTTGATGGTGCGCACTATACATGAGTTAACATTTTTGCATTTTACAGTGATTCTAGATTACCGTATGGCCGATTTTTCTTATTAATTTTACTGTTATCATGTTCGTACATTTTACAAAGGTCTGTCCTATCCGAAGGCTTTTAGATTCTTGTAATGTTGAGTTTAACAATACTGTTAATAGTTACAGCATCACATATGCATTGTGCGATTACAGTAGGTACACACATCTGTAAGACCGAAGCTCCGAAACAAACATCATATTCACATTTAAATCACGTTGTTATTTCAGTCACCACGCCATTGGACTGCAACCCGAACACGGGCATAGTGTTCGTACTAGACACGTCTTCTGCGCTCGATAAGACGGCCATCAAACTGCAAGAGGAGTTCGTGGAACTCATTCTGCGGAATCATCGGGCGCCCCGGGAGGCTGTCCGCGTCTCCGTCGCGCGCTGCGGGAACAACGACACCATGACCACACCTTTCATCGACCCCTACTACAGCACGGACGCCGGGGATGCCGGTTTCTCAATTCAGAGAGATCTCACAAACTCGTCTGTTCAGGACGCGGCACTTCATTGCCTGGAGAATGTGCAGCGTCACGTGGCGAGGAACGCTCCCGCCGGCGCCATTGAGATGGTGGTGCTGCTGAAGGTTACAATATACGTATTCTAATGTTCAAATTACAATCTTGTAAATGTAAAAGAAGCTACTTAAACAAATGTACGCAACATTTAAAGCTTAGTATGCCCCATAAAAATACCCTTTCTTACTACACTAAGCTACATGGATTTAAACAACAAAAAGTATGACATGTACTATGTGATTTTTTTTTCATCGCCTGTTTCCCGGCTACTCTCTACTCACATGTCACCCACTTCCGTTCAAGTTTTATACTGCAGTTTCCAATCTTAAAATATAAGAGTGATTTTTTAAGCAAAAACTTATGTTAACGCTCACGTGTCGAGTCTGTAAGTCAAGTTAAATTATAAATTTGCTTAGTTTATTTAACCATAGTGCTGTGTTACCTACAGGGTACATGGGACTGGCCGGAAGAAGGATCCTACTTGCACGCCACGGCGCTCCGGGACCAGCACGTGGTGCTAGTCCTCATAGCGATAGGCGTGTGGGAGTTCGACGGACTGTCGGCGCTGCGTCTCCTAGCAACGGGCGATCCGACCTTCGTCCTCTCGAAATTTGAAAATCTGAGATTGTTGGCTACGATGTTGACCACGGGCAGTTGTAAGCGTAAGTTTGAGAGCGAAGCTCCACATCGTGATTGAGAATCATACTTTCCTGTGTAATGCTGCAATAGTGAGTGGTGGTCGCCTTCTCCGTATTTCATTTTTGTATAATATAAATTATCAATATAAATTTTGTGCTACGTGTTTTGTGTAAGCCATATTAAATTTGATAAAAGAAGATTATCCCCATCAATCACTGTCTGATATTGCAGCTATCACACTGGACCTCACACTAGATGACACACAGCACACCACATCAACAACCACGCAAGCCGTCACACAGGAAAGTACATTTTAATAAGTTATATATACAATGCATGAAGGCGTTACTTTACATATGGGCCGCGCTCTGAGAGAAGGGGGTTTAATGCATGTACATATAAAGTGTCGTCACCGATAAGCCTGTGCAGTCCGCACAGGCTAATCAGGAATGACACTTTTCGCCTAAACTGGATTTTGGTAAGAAGAGACTTTCTTTAAACGAAAAAAATCATTAGAGCGGAAATATCGATCCTGATAAGCCTGTGCGGACTGCACAGGCCAATCTGGTACGACACTTTACGCACATGCATTAAACCCCTTTTTCACATAGCGATGCTCATATATATATATATTAAAAATGCGTGTGTTATGTAATCAAAATATTGTTATTATACTACAAACTCATAACATACTATGTTTTACATTTTTGTTTAACATTGTTGACAGGCATTATATTTAAGATCTTGTATGTTCCAGTGCCGTGTATACTGCTGTCCCCAACGGCCATGAACCGTTACGTTGCGGGGTTTGGCTACATCCGGATAGAGTGTGGCCGGCACGGGTTAGAACATGTAACGTGTTGGGGACAATATTTAGATGCATTTATATCAACGAAGCTTGTTGAACTTTTAAATGTAGTAATACTTCACTTGTTTTAATATGATATGATAATACATTTCTTGTAAGAAAGGAATTTCATTTTTCGATGTAGATGTTTTAGACAGTTGAGTAGTTGAAAAAAAGTGTAATATATTTTTATTATTTCAATATCTTTAAATATCTTTACATAGTGTCTTCCACAGAATTCTGTTAATTATGTTTGAACGAATCGCCATGGAGTTCCGAGGCGAAGCAATCCCGGATCGCACTTGACTTTGAAAAATCAACATTAACCCATTTATGCCTAGTGGACTCTCCCATCCTTTTAAATTGGAATAATTTATTTCCAAAATTAGGGTTGTCTAGTATATTTATTTCTATATTAAGAATATTTCTTACAGAAATTCCTTAAAGCAAACAGCGCAGACCTTGATGAGACGCCGCATCATGTTGCGTCTCATCTGGGTCTACGCTCTTTGCCAATGCCTTTTTTCTAGACGCTAGGCATAAATGGGTTAATGCCTCGGTACAAACCAGGCTGACCCATTCGCCCCCGAGGAGAACAGGCCGTACATATGAATGACAGAAATGTTCAATGACAAACGAACCAAGATAATTAGAACATGATTTTTGATACTGACATGATCTGGCAAATTGTTTGCAATCGATGATAACTACAAGTAGATTAATTGGAAATTGGTAGTTGACGATTTTGAAACGATAAATGTGTTTTTGTCTTAATGAAGGTTTCCAAGTTTCATTTCCAATTTTCCAAGTTTCATTTAATGTCAATCTTTGTCTTAAAGGCTTCCAAGTTTCATTTAATAATAATTTTTGCCTTAACAATTTTATAATTTCACATACAAGACAGTAGTTAAGTAAATGGTAGCTCGTGCAAGTATACAAGAAGTCCAACACATTTAGACTTTTTTTATCAGCAATATTCAACAAATAAGTGGACAAAAAGTATGTACTGGGGAATAATCTACGAAATAATGCACATGAATGTAGCTTATAAAATATATTATATTATAACAATGTCATATACAAACATCTTCATTTACATTTCAAGTAACATTTCATATACTATTTTGAAATAAGCAAAGTTTTAAGTACATTTGTTCAGATAATTGTTTGTTATTGTATGTAATTATATATTTGCTTACACATTAAAAAACTTTGAAAAAAAACATTTGTAACAAAAATGTATGTTTATATGATCATTTATTAACTGACACAATATATTATAAATCAGCATTAATGAATCAATAATTGTACACTTATCAATCAACTTTGTAACACATAGTAATCGTCGTTCATTTCAATATACATTTGTATATACAAACAAGAAGCTAAACAAGATGCTGCATTCTAAAAACGCAGATGCCCCAGATGGAAGCCTTGCCAGTATTGACTTTTTGGTCCATTTAAATAAGTCGTAGTCAAACATTAGATAATGTCAAAGTTAACAAGAGACGGTTTGTCAGAAACACAATGCCCCCTCCTACGCTTTGATTTTGTGTGTGTTACCTTTGACCTTGAAGGATGACCTTGACCTTTCACCACTCAAAATGTGCAGCTCCATGAGATACACATGCATGCCAAATATCAAGTTGCTATGATCAATATTGCAAAAGTTATGACCAAACCTAAACCTAGGTTAAAGTTTTGGGACAGGCACACACAATGACAGACAGATAGACAGACAGGCCAAAACCAATATAACCCCCCCCCCCCCCCCCCNTTAAATTGATTTCCTAAGGGACTAAAAATGCATTAAAGTGCTTATCTGAGTGGTATAGGGTTAAAAACTGCGTGACAAATAACTGCTCAGTAGAAAGAAAACTTAGGGCCCTTGCTACTCTATGGGGGATTGGGGCCGGGGCCCTTAGAGGGAGGAATTTTGCGTCGTTTTTGGCGAAAAGGGGAATTTTAGAAGATCTTTTCACCAACCATTCAACACTTAAAATTGCTATATTTTAATGTAATTTACATAAATATACATTAAATAAAAGGTTAATAGCACGATACCAGCTGGCAACAAAGGTATAAAAGTAAAAAAAAAAAAATCTAATCTAGGGGAAAAAAGTATACTATTTCAAAAGGGGAATGGGCACAAATTTCGGCCCCAAAAACAGCCAAATGAGGGCCCTGAAAACTTATAGTCATAAAAAATTTAAACCATTTCGTGACATGCCCATCATAAGACATCTTTCATATCGACATGCTGGGCAGCCACTTTTGAACGGCCCTTGCTTCCACATTTCCTGTTCCCCCGGCTGACATTTGCACTGGTAATCAACTTCTTTCTTTTTCAGTGTGCGACGAAAGAAGGCCTATAAGAAGGCAGAACAAATGCACAGTGAAATCATATATATTCTTCAGTATCCAATTTGGTGGTTACTAAAAAATGGGTATTGTGGAATTCGGATTTTGGTAAAAAAAGGTATATGCGCCGGTCATTTTCGATGAGTTTGTGTTATAGATTTGTAGATCAGTTAACCCATGAAATCAACAAAATTAATGTCCCACAAATAATAATGATTGTACAGTAATTTAAAAAGATACCTCTGGGGTAAAGTTAGTTTCAGTCTAATGTACTGGCAAACTGATAAATTATGTGGTCAGTTTAAGTCAAAAAGTGTCCATTAATCATAATGTAATATTGTTAAAAATGTTAATACACTGTTTATGGAAAAATAAAAAAAGTAATTTAACATTGATTGTGAATCAGAGTTAAAACTTTGTTATTGCATGAACAACTTTTACTTATATAACCCAACAAGCGATTGATACTTTTATTGAAAGTTTTGTGCAAATTACCAAATGTGTTAGTGTATTGCAAAATTCATGGTACATGTAACTTTCATGTACAAGATATGAGAAGGCCATTTTATAAATTATTGTTCTAAGCTGATTGCTTAAATTACTTTGTGTTTCAAAACCATTTACATGTTTTAATTATACTTACACCTGCATCCCAACTTTTGAATCAAATAAATATCATATTTGAGGCAACAATAGTCAATAAAAAAATCCATAAATTATGTGATTGTCAAAAGATTAAAATCGCCGTGGCATAGTGGATTATGGTGTCCACCTAGAGACCAAGAGGTAGCAGGTTCAATCCCCACTGTGGGAAAGGGTTTCCTTAGATCTCCCCAAACAACACCAAGTAATGGTCATAACCAGGAAATGGACTCAAGAACGTTTCAATAAGCCTTAGGTTTAGGATTTGCAATTCAGCTGAAATAAATAGATATAAACTAATAAAATGTAACATCAATTTTGTGACTGTTAAAAGATTTATATAAACACCAAAACATAATACCTTGCAAGGCTCACAGGTATTCGTCCCATAGTGATAGCCGGACGACTTCTCATCGCATATCTTACACGGAGGAAGAATGGCCTCAGGTGGGGGGTCAGGATTCTTAACCCGATTTCTTTTACGTTTGATTTTAGGCTGCAAATTGGTCGGTTGAGGAGTGTTTCCAATAAGTGTTTCTGCTTTCTGTACTGTTGGTAGACGAAGCCGCTCAAGCTTATCGGGCGAGGTCAACTCTTCACTGATAATCGTTCCGTCAGTGGCACGACTCTCTGTGGAAAACCAGGTGGCAGTGGCATGTAGATTGTCTGTAATGCCAAATTTGATCTGTGGGTTGACGTCTCTTAAATTAGATATCAAGCTCTGGACGTGTTCATTGGAAACATCAGACCCCATAAAATTCTTCTTTCGCACTTCATTCGAGATGGAGCTAGGAAAAGTGTCCATCTCCTCCACAAAACGGTGAATTCCGTCTTCGGAAGTGAGCAGGTCATTTTTTGCCGCCACTAAAGACGTCATGTTGTCGGCATGGCAGCTGGGCTCGTGTAAGACCGTTACCTTCTGGTGAAAATTTTCTGCATCGTTCAGGTCCACTGGTCTCGGTCCAACGGGAAGTGGCGATGCGTACAGGAGCGCTTGCTCGAGAATGTGCGATAAATCGGAATCCATCTTGAACGGCTGAAGGCCTAAAAAATATTAAACTTTGTTTGAATAAAATGCATGATAATGATCATTATATAGGGCCAAAAAAAACTTCTTCGCAAGGGGCCTCTTTTTCTTCCCCCTAACCAAAAAAGGCCCTTTCCCCTACAGAAATGTCTTAAAAATCATCCATTTTTCTCTAAATTTCCAATCTATCTCAATATTTTTCATACCCCAAAGCCAGAAAAGTGTGTCTTTTTTCCCTGAAAAAAAGGCTGTGACCATTTCCCCAAAATTGGTGTTTTGGTCCTGTTATAGTATGAATTTTATTTCCACTAAATATTCAAGAGATAAAATTTCAAGTCTTTAACAGTTCACGGAATCGGAGTTACACAGTTTCCATATCCAATGCTCCAGCTATGCTAAAATAGGAGGGCGCAGCACCCTGCGGCCCTGCCGTCCCAATGTTCCACCAGTTCGCCCCAATGTTGCACCATTCCGCCCCAATGTTCCACCATTCCACCCAAATGTTCCACTATTCTGCCCCAACATCCCACCTTGCTGCCCCCAAGGAGACCACCCTGCAGCCACAAGGTTCCACCATTCAGCCCCAATGTTCCGCCATTCCGCCCCCAAGGAGACCACCCTGCAGCCCTAAAGTTCAATCATTCCACCCCAACATCCCACCTTGCCGCCCCCAAGGAGACCACCATTCTGCCCCAAGGTTCCACCATTCTGCCCCAATGTTCCACCATTCCGCCCCCAAGGAGACCACACTTTGGCCTCAATGTTCCACCATTCCACCCCCAAGGAGACCACTCTGCGGCCCAAATGTTCCACGATTCTGTCCCAATGTTCCACCATTCCACCCCCAAGGAGACCACCCTGCGGCCACAGGGTCCGCCAAAATGTTAAACAATTCCGCCCACATGTTCCACAATTAGGCCACTAAGGAGACCACCCTGCGGCCCCAAGGTTCCACCATTCCGCCCAAATATTCCACCATTCCGCCCCAATGTTCCACCATTCCACCCCAAGGAATACACCCAGCGGCCCCAAGGTTCCACCATTCCACCCCAATGTTCCACCATTCCGCCCCAATGTTCCACCAATCCGCCCCAATGTTCCACCATTCCGCCCCCAAGGAATACACCCTGCGGCCCCAAGGTTCCACCATTCCACCCCAATGTTCCACCTTTCCGCCTCAATGTTCCACCATTCCGCCCCCAAGGAGATCACCCTGTAGCCCCAAGGAGACCACCCTGCGGCCCCAAGGAGACCACCCTGCGGCCCCAAGGTTCCACCATTCCGCCCCAATATTCCACCATTCCGCCCCAATGTTCCACCATTCCACCCCAAGGAATACACCCAGCGGCCCCAAGGTTCCACCATTCCACCCCAATGTTCCACCATTCCGCCTCAATGTTCCACCATTCCGCCCCCAAGGAGATCACCCTGTGGCCCCAAGGAGACCACCCTGCGGCCCCAAGGAGACCACCCTGCGGCCCCAAGGTTCCACCATTCCGCCCAAATATTCCACCATTCCGCCCCAATGTTCCACCATTCCACCCCAAGGAATACACCCAGCGGCCCCAAGGTTCCACCATTCCACCCCAATGTTCCACCATTCCGCCTCAATGTTCCACCATTCCGCCCCCAAGGAGATCACCCTGTGGCCCCAAGGAGACCACCCTGCGGCCCCAAGGAGACCACCCTGCGGCCCCAAGGAGACCACCCTGCGGCCCCAAGGAGACCACCCTGCGGCCCCAATGTTCCACCATTCAGCCCCCATGGAGACCACCCTGCCGCCCCAAGCAGACCACCCTGCAGCCCCAAGAAGACCACCCTGAGGCCCCAAGGAGACCACTCTGCGGCCCCAAGGAGACCACCCTGCGGCCCCAAGGTTCCACCCTGCCATCTCGAACTCCCACATGACCGTTTTAGTTCTTATCACATTATTAAATAATAATTATTAATATTATACAGCATATCGCGTTTGAAGTTTCAATAAATAAACACATTTTTCGCAGTGAAGCTAGTTTTTTTTTAATTACAGAAACAATGTTTCCCTAAAAATACATATATGTAATGTAAAATATATTTATATAACACACGCTACATGTATATCGAACATATTATTCAACAGGGACAATATGACCCTCTCAATAAGGTGCCTTTCTGATAAAAGAGCACCATTCCATTTTCAAATCCCTGCTGGAGCATTGCGTATTGTAATTTGTAGGTTGATACTGTCTTTTAACAAAATGTGAGTAAGACTCAACCGAGACTAAAAGCACATGAAATTATTTTTGAAAATGATTGACATTGTCAGAAAGAGTCCTCCAACTTTAGGACAGAATTCGTTTAGATATTACATAATAGCACACACCATTACCTCTTCCGTAATTTTCAAGTTGCGAAATGTGGCGTCCGACCCAGGTTTGTTATTATGTTCTTGCTTTTAACCTAACAGGTAGGAACAAAATGTCTGTATCACGTGATATTAGTTTCCAACACGTGACTGAGCTGCACAGTGTGGAAGCGTCTTTCATGAAATTGGTTAGACCCGTGATACGGATTATTCATGATAGGCAATATTTATATCGTCACCGGTATGTTGACACAACAAGTTCTTCCTAACTTGCATTTAGTCAAAAAGAAAGTAAATAGTTGCACATATCCACTTTGTCATAGCATATCTAGTTCAAAAACAATTAAAACAATAAATCATTTGAACGAAAATAGAAGTTCTTTATACCTTCCTTATTTCTATATATGTAATTTAGGCAAAAAAAACAAACATTTAATCTTGTGGAGTTCTGACACATAGTTTGGATTTCATGTTACACCGGGGAACGTTACACACAAACAATTTAACCTTTTCCCCTTAGACATGACAGACAATGGAAACAGTGCAAAAATAAAATATCAAAGATTGCCAACAGACGACACAGACCAGGTACCTAAATCTGCAACAATGGCACGATCATCCCTATATGCGGCTTGTCGGGTCATACTTTACCTGCTGAAACTGGTTGTCGTGCGATTCTGGAAACTGTGCATGTCATCGTGTCTGATTATCCTTCTGCTTTTCTGGTTCTACGGTGGGGCAGTGTCTCTTATGTTCCTGATGTTCTCTGTCTTTGGTAAGTATTAATTGGTTGTTGTCTTGGGTACTACTTAAACGTACCCCGGGTATTCTTAAGTATACTACAATCTACCCCAGGTACAGAAAATACGCTTAAAGGCACCAGGCCATACTCCAGGGTACTTTTAAGTATATTTTCTGTACTTCAGGTACTTAGTACTTAAGTTAAAGGTACTTTTAAGTACTACCTTAGCCAACAATTATTAAAATAAAGCGTCACTACTTGAGTGTAAATCAGTGCCATTTTCCAAACCCAGACTTTAAAATATTATGGGAAGTCAGTGACAAAAAGATTGGATTGACAGATTGTTAAGTCTGTAGAAACAGGTCTGCAACTTTAGTTTTATAGACAATAATCAGGGGTCGTTTTGAGGGGACTTAAGAAAATAACCATTTACTTGAGCCAGTTGAGGGAACTAGTATTGAAATAATCTTTAATGTCAATAGTCCCCTCAAGTCCAAGAGTTTTGGAATGGTCTAATGATAACATGTAAAGATTCTTAAACTTTGCTAAACACACTATTTCAATAATATGCATTTACAAACCTGAAAGTCATTTAATTACAACAAAGGTTACAGTTTTTTTCTTTATTTTAGAAATGAAATTAGATTGACCTTTTAGCGTGCATTGATAAGATTAGAGCAGGGCTGTCTCAGAATCAGATTTATGCTCATACCATTTTTTAGCAATGTGTTACTTTAGAAGATTATAGGTTAAAATGAAACTGGGGAAATAAAGCCATAAAGTCATGAAAGATTAATATGAGCATCAACACCTTCCTCTAGATTTTCGGGTCCCTCATTTGGCCGTTTTTGGTGCCGAAATTCGGCCCCATTCTCCCCTTAAAATAGTATACTTTTTTCCCCTATTTCAGCTAAAAATTTCCCCCTCCATTTTATTTTTATTTTTTATTTTATACCTATGTTGCCAGCTGGTAACGTGATAACCTTTGATTAAACGTATATTTATGTAAATTACATTAAAATATAGCAATTTTAAGTGTTGAATGGTTGGTGAAAAGATCTTCTAAAATTCCCCTTTTGCGCACAAAACAACGCGAAATTCTCCCTGTAAGGGCCCCGGCCCCATTCCCCCAAAGTATAGCAAGGGCCCTGATTTGATAAATCCAAAGAATGCCAACTAACCAGTACCAGGAATATATAAAATACAGTACAGTGATTATTTATCAAATTTAATATCTTATCCTTGCAGGGCTATTTTACTACGCGCAGGATATGGTTCTATACTACCCCAACCAGCCCCCAAATTCTCGCCTCTTTGTTCCGCAACCGGACCCCTCTAAACTGCCGTATGAGAATGTGTTTGTGAAAACAAAGGATGGAGCGAATCTAAACATGTACTTCATAAAACAGCAGGTGAGTAAATAAATTCATTATGACAACAGTTATAAATATAATTTTTTTAACCTATTTCTTTTAGCTTGATTGCATCGAAAGCCTTAGGCTTATTGAATAGCTCAAGAGTTCGTTTCCTGGGAAGAAACAGTACTTATTGTGTTTTGGTTAGATCTGAAGAGTGAAGAATTCCCCCACAGAGGGGATTGAACCTGTGAGCTATATCCACTACCCCAGGACAACCTTGATAAATAAAATACATTGTTTATTTGTAATTATTGTATACAGATCATTTTCTGTCACCAATTATACTTATTCAACACAAACATTTGAGCAATCATATCCGCAATAAGTGTTATCTGTATTGTACTTTTAGCCATACTTCTTTCTTCTGTCAATACAAATGTTCAGTCAGCAATTATCTTTATGCCTGGAAATACAAAGTAACCTTGACATTAAATAATAATTATCATACAAACACGTCAGGTTTGTTATCCCCCGCCAGAGGCGGAGGGATATTGTTTTGGCGTTGTCCGTCCGTCCGGCTGTCCGTCCGTCCATCCGTCTGTCCGTCCGGTACTTTTGTGTCCGGAGCAATATCTTGGAAGTGCTTCGGCGGATTTCATTGAAACTTGGTATGAGTACATATATGGATAAGAAGATGATGCACGCCAAATGGCATTGTACACCATATGTTAATAACGGAGTTATGGCCCTTTGTATCTTGAAAAAATGCTTTTTACTATAGGCACTTTTGTGTCCGGAGCCATATCTTGGAAGTGCTTTGGCGGATTTNACGCGCAGGATATGGTTCTATACTACCCCAACCAGCCCCCAAATTCTCGCCTCTTTGTTCCGCAACCGGACCCCTCTAAACTGCCGTATGAGAATGTGTTTGTGAAAACAAGAGATGGAGCGAATCTAAACATGTACTTCATAAAACAGCAGGTGAGTAAATAAATTAATTATGACAACAGTTATAAATATATTTTTTTTTAACCTATTAATTTAGCTTGATTGCATCGAAAGCCTTAGGCTTATTGAATAGCTCAAGAGTTCGTTTCCTGGGTAGAACAAGTACTTTTTGTGTTTTGGTTAGATCTGAAGAGTGAAGAATTCCCCCACAGAGGGGATTGAACCCGTGAACTATATCCACTACCCCAGGACAACCTTGATAAATAAAATACATCGTTTACTTGTTTTTATTGTATACAGATCATTTTCTGTCACCAATTATACTTATTCAACACAAACATTTCAGCAATCATATCCGCAATTAGTGTTATCTGTATTGTACTTTTAGCCATACTTCTTTCTTTTGTCAATACAAATGTTCAGTCAGCAATTGCAATTATCTTTATGCATGGAAATACAAAGTACCCTTGACATTAAATAATAATTATCATACAAACACGTCAGGTTTGTTTATTTTAATTTCTACCATGCTATACATTTTTTGGCCATTTCATTCCCCAGTATAGTATAAAAAATTCTAAACACATGAAGTAACGTCAACTTAAAGCAGTGACATTAAGTTGTTTGGCGAAAAAAAAATCTGTACATAAAATAGTTTTTTTTTGTTGGAATATAACTACTATGAAGGAAAATAAGATTAGTGTGGTGTTCTGGGAAAGTGAATCAGTCTCATTGGTTGTTTCAAGTTAGTAGAAGATATGCCTCTCAATCATGGCTGTGCCTCTCATGCAATATGACTTAACCCTTTGCATGCTGGGAAATTTGTCGTCTGCAAAAATGTTGTCTGCTAAATTTCTAAAATTAGCATTTTCTTCGATTTTTTTTCAAAGAATACTATCAGAATAGCAAACAGTTTGGATCCTGATGAGACGCCACGTTTTGTGGCGTCTCATCTGGATCCAAACTGTTTGCAAAGGCCTTCAAAATCCGGTTTCAGCGCTCAAAGGGTTAAGACAACAAACTTTACTGATATAACTGATATAAGTTCTCAGAGCACCATACTAGCATCATACTCTATAGGAATTTTTATGTGCACAAATTTTAGGGTATTGGTATGTCAACAAGGAAAATCACAGAATGATATCGGTTTACAACAAAAAAAAGTTTTTGCTTAACAAATGTGTTTTCCATTCATTTAAATTTGTAAGAACAAATATTTAAAAGAATGGAAAAGTTAGACATTGATTTGTTTATTGGGGTGAGGGATGATTTAATTACCTTTCAAATATAGTTCACCTTTTCCCTTGTCCTTGAGCGCATTGTTCTTGTTTATTTAAAAATATTATGAAATATTAACTTATTAGTGTACTTATAATGCTTAAATCTACCATCAATAAAATGTTCACTCCTTTTATTTCAGCAACCATATGGTTATCCCACTGTGGTCATGTTTCATGGAAATGCGGGTAATATAGGTCACAGGTCAGTAATTATATTAAATTACATTATATTGTATTATATGATGTAAGAAGAATAATTATTCAAGGTAATATATATATAATGTTATAAAGCCTTGTAACATATTGATGGTTATAAAGCCATGTAACATATTGATGGTTGAAAATCAAAGACAATTTTATAACTGAATAATATCTATACTGTAAAATCTTTATTATTTGTGGGACAATAATTTTCTTTGATCTCCTGGGCTGACCAATCCACAAATTTAACAACAACACATCGTAATGACAGAGGGATTTTTTTTTTCTCAAATAAGAAATTAAAAAAGTCATTTTTTGAAAAACCAAGAAATTTCATGCTAAGAATATAAAAGATTTTGCAGTATATAATTTCAGGTTACATATGGCTATAATTTCAGGTTACACATGACTCATTTCAGGTTGCACATGACTCATTTCAGGTTACACATGACTCATTTCAGGTTGCACATGGCTATAATTTTAGGTAACACATGACTATAATTTCAGGTTGCACATGGCTACGTGCCTGTATGCTGTATGCCACTGTAACATACTGATGGTGGAATATCGGGGGTATGGTCGCAGTACGGGGTCACCCTCAGAGTCAGGTGAGTTAGTCAGGGCAGACTCCGCTCAATCTGTCTGACAAATCTGGTGAAACATTACAATTTCTGACATAACTTTAGGTGCTGTCAAATACAATTTCTGACGAAAAATATGAGAGGTTCACAGATAACAAGTGAGCATTTCTGATAAAGTGACCCAATGTCTGACAAGGTTCCAACCTCATTAGAAATATGTCTTACTGGATGTTTTACAGAGTATTTGAAGGTTGCCACAGAGTTTTGGAAAATATAGAAAAAGTGTTGGTAATCCCCATAGGCAAATATTAGGAATTTAAACATTAAAAAAATATCCCAAAATCTAAGGAATAAGACCAAATGGGTGTTAATAAAAATGCCAAAAATACAAATCAAAGAAAATAAAACATTAAATATTTGTATAAATATTTTCTTCCGACAAAATACAATGTTAATCAATGAAACAATGTTGAGTATATTGTTTATATTTAATGTCATTAATATTTTAACTGCTCTGAAAGAACTATGCATTAGTATTGATGTTTCTTATGCCATTCTTCATTTGTAGTTATGACCTTTTGGTTTTGTGATTTTTGTTAAAGACATCTTGTAAATTCATTTCAGTCCCTCATTTCCTAACACGCACAATGTACTGATATATAAATAAGCAGAAAAATTCTATAAATTAATATAAATATAAATCACAGGTACTTGAAAAAAAAAATTGTTCTTTTATTATATATATAAGGACGAAAAAATATTTTCAAGTACCTGTGATATAAATATAAATTTATTATTGCAGTATAGTTTCTTTAGCTTGAGGATTGATAACTCAATAATCTGGATATTTCAAATCAATCTCACGAATAGAATTGGAATTCTTGGTATAAGTACAATGTACCGTAACATACCGTGTTTAAATTGTGTTTCAAGTTTATACACAGATGTTTCATGTTTATACACAGATATTGTGTTTCAGGTTAATACACAGATATTGTGTTTCAGGTTTATACACGGATGCAGAATCTAGTGTAGAATGGCTCCTCAACCGAACGGACGTCGACAAGAGCAAAATATTCCTGTTCGGAAGTTCACTAGGGGGCGCTGTTGCAATCAACCTTGTAACGTATCCCCGATACACCACCGGAGTTGCTGGCCTTATTTTGGAAAACACGTTCACCAGCCTGCCAGAAATGGGGAAGTTGTTGATCAGGACGAACTTGTTAGATATGCTGCCAGGCTTTTGTCATAAAAATCAGGTATACAGAATTTTTCTCAGCATAAGTTAGCATTCAAAATATACATCAGGGGGTTGATTTTTCATGTGAGTGGTAAATTATATTTTGGTAAATTATATTTTGATAATTTACAACGGTTTTATTGTGGAATGGCTGATTAATTGTTAGATTTTTTGGGATCATCTTTGGTTTGTCGTGCGTCATTTGTCTCCAAGATTTATCTTGTGAACTTTCTAAAGGCCACATTTATAGCCCAATCTCCATGAAATAAGAAACTTTGTCTGGCTTAAGTTCGCAACTGAGCCATGTCGGGTCAAAAACCAGGTCACATAAAAAAGAAGCTTGGAAACACTCTCAAGGGCGAATTTTATTGCCAAAGCTTCATAAAACTTGGTCAGAACAGTTGAACAAATATTATCTCAGACATGTTTAAAACAGGGTCATGTGGTGTCAAAAACTAGAGCACTAGATCAAATTAAAGGAAATGCTTTTAGAAAACTCTTGAGGCCAAATTTGTAAAAACAAACTTCTTGAGACTTGATTCGACTGTTTGTTATAAAGATATCTTGGTCAAGTTCTTAAATGTTTCTTAAAACAGCACAAACACTGATTAAAATAGTTGTGTTCCTTCGGGTCTTTAGCCACCAAGGACCTCTGGTCTGCTTGTCATTAAGATATACCTATTTGCAAGGTTTCTATGTCTCCTCCTTTTCAGCTGATTTCCTCCTTTTCCATGCCAATCTAGAGATACATACCTTTCCTTGCTAATCTAGAGATACATACCTTTCCATGCCAATCTAGGGATACATACCTTTCCTTTTAAATCTAGAGTTACATACCTTGCCATGCCAATCTAGAGTAACATGCCTGTTCATGCCAATTAAGAGTTACAACTAGTTGTTAACATTGGTAGCTCTATTTAAAAATGATAAGGTAAGGTGAACCTTCTAAGTGGGAAGGTATATTCCTCCCATTAGGTGGTTCTTTAATTCCAAAATCATCCACACCCCTGTATTTGACATTTTTTTAATTTTAAACTAATAAACAAATCTATGCAATGCATTTGACTTACAGATGTATGAGTCTCGTTTTGGGAAAACTGAGCTTAATGCATCCGCGTAAAGTGTCGGCCCAGATTAGCTTGTGCAGTCTGTACAGGCTGATCATCAGGGAAGACACTTTCTGCCTGAACTCGATTTTCGTTAAAAAAGAATTACTTTAAGAAAAAAATCTACAAAAGCAGAAAGGGTTTTGCGGACTGCACAGGCTAATCTGGGACGACACTTTACGCACATGCATTATGCCCAGTTTTTTCCAGAATGATGCTCAAATAATACTTGTGTTGCAGTTTTACTCCATCATGAAGATTCCCAAAGTGAAGATCCCAACACTGTTCCTGTCAGGGCAGGCGGATGAACTCATTCCGCCGAAAATGATGCAAGATTTATATCAAGTGAGAACCCACTAAAAAGATCCAGTGTTTACTTTTTGTCAAATTTGGGGGCCGTTTTTAGGCCCCATTTCCAATGTCAAAAAGTATTTATTTTTTCCGATTGACTGCCTACAATTTCGAATTGAAGGTTTCAAAACATAAAATAAACAAAATTGTAAATAAAATGCAACATTTAGTTTATTTACCCATTCAGCTCTATGGGTTGAACATTTGTAAATATAATATTCAAAACAGTTATTCTCAAAATATTTGTTGGCAAAAAAAAAAATCCACCAATGTCCCAGTATTTGTCAAAACAACGCAATTTTTCCCATCATAAGGGCCACGGCCCCATTCCTGAATTGATGAAAAAACACTGAGTACCCATGTACCGGTTCTTTGAAGAAAACAAATCCACACAAGGAGTTTGAAATATCAAGGCAAAGTTGGTGACCATTTAAGTTCTACTGCACAGTCGTGGTCCCTGATTTATTTAAAGTTTGATTTTTTTTTTAAGTTTTCGCTGCCTGTTTAATTGATGATTTGATTGAAAATACGAACTATTGTATGTTCTAGATTTATAATTAAATAAAATTTTGAATAAAGCAGTCTCCACAGAAGTCAAAAAACCATTACTCGCCAAACTAACTATTTCTGACCAATTCCAATTTTGCTGTGATTTATTCACAGAATATTGACATGTTAATATAAAAAAAACTGGTTGATAATTGGTTACTGTTTCGTTCCTTTCCAGCGTTCAGGTAGTTCTCTGAAACGACTAGTGCCTTTCGAGCGTGGGACCCACAACGAAACCTGCCTGTGTCCGAAGTTTTACGAATCCATAGCGGCCTTCATGTATGAGGTATGTTCTTGCCCCTTTTTGGGAGCAAATTTTTTAATCAAAGGGGCTCTATGAGCCAAAGGCTTTCAACGGATTTGACCTATAAATCGTGATATTTAAACTAAAAGTATGTACCATTTGCATTTATAACCAACACAAATTGTTTGTCAAATCTCTGAGTGATCTATATGAGCCTCGCTGCGTGAAAACGGGGTTTAATGCATGTGCATAAAGTGTCATCTCAGATAAGCCTGTGCAGTCCGCACAGGCTAATCAGGGACGACACTTTCCGCTTATCTGGATTTTTACTAAGAAGAGAGTTTCTTTTAACAAAAAATATTTAAAAAATATCATAAAAACAGAAAGTGTCGTCCCTGATTAGGCTGTGCAGAGGCTTATCTGGGACGACACTTTATGCACATGCATTTAACCCAATGTTCACAGAGAGTGACTTGTATGTTTTACAAATGCTGCCACTTTGTCTTTTCTTAGGTAGTCAACCAATCTGCAGGAAAGTCAGACACTGCTGAAGTCGCCATGGAAACCCAAGCAAGTTGACGTGGCGACCAGATCTGGTAGCAGTCCACTTCTTAGCACCTGTCAATTAAGTCATCTGGACCCAGTATCAAGAACACTCTGATTTTTTTTCGCTCAACTCAGAAGACGAGAATATCGTGGGCTTCACGCAAGACTATCGTAACTCACTATATAATATATTGTAAGTTACGATAGTCTTGCGTGGAGCTCACAAGATATGAGTATCTACTCAGCTGAGTAATGAAAATGTCGGTCAGCTCACGAACAATCTCAAATCTCATCGATCAGAATATGCATATATGCCTCCGCAAACTCAGGGTTGAGTCGGACTCCAAACTCAAAAAAGCTTTTATGAACACTTTATTGAGCACAATGACCAAACTTATCTAAAAAATTGAGGAAACAAACCAACATGAAATTGAGATAGAATATTGACTTCAGTATGTTTGTGATACACCAATTTTGTCTTAATACTAACTGACTTTCTTGCCGCACATAGATTCCACTGGTTTTAACCCATTTATGCCTAGCGTCTAGAAAAAAGGATTTGGCAAACAGCGTAGACCCAGATGAGACGCCGCATGATGCGGCGTCTCATCAGGGTCTGCGCTGTTTGCTTACGGAATTTCTGTAAGAAATATTCTAAATATAGAAATAAATATACTAGACATCCCTAATTTTGGAAATAAATTGATCCAATTTAGAAGGATGGGAGAGTACACTAGATATAAATGGTTTTAAACATAGCTCTTGCCAGCTAGCCTCGAATCCCTGCTGTCGTAAGAATCCATCTGAAAATTATACATTAAATCTTCACGGTTTTTATTCAAACCTCAAGTCAAAGCTGTGCCATTGTAGTAAATATGATGATATATTAAGATGTTGCTAGTGATGTTTGTGGTTTAAATTAGTTTGCTTTTCCTGTTTTGTTATTTGAATTGATTAATAACTTGTTAAGTTAAGAAGAAAATGGCACTGAGTTGGACTATGCTAAATCTCACAGGACTTTGTTTGTGATTTTACTTCTGACAAAGGGATTATCAACAACTGATAGGGCAGGTAACTGCTGAGAGGCAATCCACTAGGCAATGATTAATAAACATTGGAGCATGTTGCCTTAAATTTGTGGACCATTTTGCTCAACAACAACAAGTTGTATTTGAAAAAAACATTTTCTGATGCGATTACCTTAATTGCTATAAATTGACTTCGGAAATAATTTTGTGAAAATAAGCTGTAAAGACATAAAAGAAATATTCAAATAAAATATTATTGTTAAATTTTCCAAATCTTGGAAATGTGATGGAACAATAACAAGTGTGTGCATGTGTTTTCTTTTACACCTTTAATATGACAAATGTTATCTCCTTGAAATGCCAAATTGACTGTGTATGCTACTTTTCAAATTCACATAAATATATGCCATTTTTTTTTTATAACATTGCTTGTGTAACCTTTTGATTTAATAAATTGTGTTTTATTAAATACTTTTACTCACTTGTATGTAAGTGTCACAAGTATGAAAATTACATGTACTTAAATATAAGGTTTGGTTTTGGCCCGAACTTTTTATGCCCCCTTCTTCGAAGAAGAGGGGGTATATTGTTTTTGGCCTGTCTGTCTGTCATTCTGTCTGTCCATACTTTAACCTTGGTTAAAGTTTGGTCATAACTTTTGCAATATTAAAGATAGCAACTTCATATTTTGGCATGCATGTGCATCTCATGTAGCTGCACATTTTGAGTGGTGAAAGGTCAAGGTCATCCTTCAAGGTCAAAGGTCAAATATATGGGTCAAAATTGCTCAAAAGGGGGCATTGTGTTTCTGACAAACACATCTCTTGTTTAATCTGTGTTTGTTTATTCCCTGGTTCAAAATGTGCAGAAGATTGCTAGTTATTATTTGTGTTTGAAAACATAGCCATTTTTCAAGACATTTTCCATCAAATTGCCTTCTTTATGTTACATTGAATAACAGTGTATGCAAAAAAATTGCAAAAATCTACATGTAATGTCATTGCCATGATTGAATGTTAATCATCTCTATTGTAACATGTTTCAATAGTAACACATGTCTTTGCCTTATCAATTGCATTTAGTACTTTCATATTTCAAATGTTTCCAAACATAATTTCGTAGAATCAATTGACATAATAAAATTATGGTTGAAAGAAGAAAAATATTTAAAATTATGAAATGTTGTAGTTGCAGAGTTACATTCTGAAAAGACAGTACGTGAATATTATGTCAGTTGAAAAGGTATAAAAATTCCGGTTAAATTACTAACATTTTTTTGTTTTAATTGTTTTGTTTTTCTGCAGAACAAACGGTTCTTTCTTGATTTGTTTTCTCGATTAATCACTGGTTTGGTCACTGTGCAAAATGTATTGGCTGTGATATATACATTTTCTGTTTGCAATTTTTTGAAGCTCACCTGAGCTCAACGTGCTCATGGTGATCTTTTGCGATCGCCTTTTGTTGTGTATTGTCAACAATTACCTTGCTAACGCTCTATAGGCCACATTTATAATTGTCTGATCTTCATGAAACTTGGATTGTCTGATCTTCATGAAACTTGGATTGTCCGATCTTCATGAAACTTGGTCAGAAGATTTGTCATTATGATAACTCGGACAAGTTCGATATTGGGTCATGTTAGGTCAAAAACCGGTTCTCTCGGTCAAAGTAAACTAAAAAGCTTGTAAAAACTGTAGAAGTTTTAGTCCAAGTAAAATAATTGCAGTTATCCATGTTAAATTGTGATATTATGCATATTAAGATAAACACTTACTTTTAATAATCCCGTGTTGTACCAAAATCTTAATTTGTTAATTATTAATGTTTGTTTGTTCATATGGTTATGTATCTTTGAATCACATTGCTTTTTCAGTGTGTATTTTATGGATCCCATTGGAAATAAGCTTTCAGCTTAATGGGTTATCCATAGGTCCTTAGCATTCATACTCATATGAACCTACTTTACTTACAAAACTTCCGCATTGTTAAAAGTATGCATACAGCAACAGCGTTTTATTTAAGCTCTTAAATTGATATTTTAAATTAGCCTAGTCTTAATTCTTTGAAATCTGTGATATATTCTATGTCTCATGTGTCATATCTTTGTATTTGCTAATTGACCTTAAATGTAAATAAATAAATAAATAGAAATCCATCTTCTAAGCAGTTTAAGCCCTAATGTATCCATATTTTGAAAAAAACATTTCTTCCAGGGTTTGGGGCAGTTTCCTCTTATATGTCTATATTGAAATCTTCTGCACTTCATCACCTAAGAATGGTTTAGTTCCTTTGGGTCTTAGGTGAGCGCCTTAGGTCCCATTGCCCTCTTGTAATGTGTTTGAGTTAGAAAATTTTGCAACTATCATATTTTTGTCAGTACTGAAAAAGTTCAATAAAATATAAAACCCTATTGTGTGTACTGGTTTTATCTTCAAACTACTTGAATTGATAAATAAAATATTTACTTTTAATGATTTATAAATGTTGTGACTTTTGCTATGGTACAAATAATGGCTATTTAGCCATACGCATATTCCTTAGCACAAAGTTTTCTAACTGTAATGACTTTTAATCAATCTACAAGTAAATGGGCGATATATGATATTTCGTTAATAAAAACTTTAGTCTCAATATATTTATCACAAGTGCTATCAAATTACCTTTAATTACATAAATAAAATCCAATACGTGTCGCGGCAAACATGCAAAATCGCCGCAGATTGCACGCGCCATGTACGCTTAGAAAAGGTCACATGACTTCAAAATGGCGAATGTTGAAATAAAAATGAGATATCTGTCAAGGTGTGTAAACGTGCACAAAAGGTATGTTGGCATTTGTTGGTACTTTCAATCTATATTTATTGCTTAACTGCCCTTTTCATTATGTCACCCTTGGGTGGTTATAAAACGCTCCCAATCTAGACATATAGGGAAAACGCAGCTTTTAGTGCAGCCAATAATAGCAATAACATAGATAAGAAAGGAAAACGGAAACTTGTTTCGCGATCGTTTACGAGAGATTTATAAAAATTCATGAGATTAAACTCCATGTAAACTGTGTAAAACTAAAGCTGTGTGTGAAACTGTGTAAGGAAAGTTTGACAAATCCCTTTTGCATATCATCTAAATAAATTAATGAAACCTTATCAGGAGAGAAATGCTTGCTTTTGATGACTTATACTTTTACATGATCTCTACTACAACAACAACTACTATTACTTATACTATCACTACTACAACAACTACTCCTACTGCTACAACTACTACTGCTGTTGCTACTACTAGTACCACTACTACCACCACAAACTACTTGTAACTACCAATACTACTAATACTGCTACTTCCAACACCAATGCCACCACTATTAGTACTACTTCTACAGTTGTGTGTTTGTGTCTTATTGTGGATATAAATGTGCTATGTTTAAAAAAAAAACATGTGAACCCTAAGATTATTTTTATTTATTTACATAACATGCTTCCAAATTCTGCTGTTTCAGATTACTCGAAGATATACCATCGGCTCGTTTGTCCGTGAGATCTTGTCAAGGTTACGCCATTTGTCCAACGTCATACGCCAACTTGCAACACGTCAACGAAGCGGCAACGTCGTTCAGTAAAACATCCTATGTGCAAGGACAACTTCAAATGAGTATGACAGGCATCTCGACGACAGAGAATGATCATACAAAGAATAAACAGGTCACAAAACCATCTACGCAAATGTCTGGCGAATTTCAGTTACGACATGCAGACACAAATAAACGCTCCAAAACGGTGGTACTTTTGTTTGATTTTTACAAAGCCTCTGAAAAAGCTATAGCAAGTTACTGCAGTCTTTATCATGGATACGGTTTTGATGTTTTGTACGCGAAAAGCCACTTAAAGCACTTTGCATGGCCAAGAAACTCCGAAACGCTGGCATCAAAATTGTTACAGCATATTCAAACCGAGTGCTCGTCATACGAAAACATATTGGTGCATGCAGCTTCAATAGGTGCCTATAACTTCTCAGTGATTATGGCGGAAATGTATGAGAAACTGGATCTGCATGCAAATGTGAGAAAGAAAATCAAAGCCGTTGTTTACGACAGCCTCACAATAGGGTCGCTAGAGAACATGGCCAAGGGCGTTGCACATGGAACTCGGAACGTCTTGCTTCAAAAACTGGTACCCCTACTGATGCATTCCTATTTCTACATCACTTGGTCGCAAACCGTTGCACTATACGATCACTACATCAGCGTATTCAAGCAAAGACCGCTTGAAGTCCCAACGCTGTTGTTTTCGTGTCGGAACGATCCAATGTCGGATTATCACGCTGTGGAAGATCTGGTGGAGTTGTGGAAGTCGCATTTTAAGTTTCCTCTCACCCATCGCTGTTGGGAGAAATCGAGGCACGCTGCGCATTTGCGAATTCATCGCGAGGAGTATGTGCGCGATTTGGATACCTTTTTGTCTAGCGTGCCTGGTCTTGCTATGAACGTGAAGCCTAAAGCAAAAATGTGACGTTTTAAAAACTGTTGAAAAAAATAAAAATTAGTGCGAAATTTGGAAACCATTTTGACCAGCCTGTCTGATCTTTCTATGAATTTGAAATTTCATGTGATATGTGATCATTTTTGCAAATGTTTGTTGACAATATACATGCACGACTAGTAAACCGTTTATACCAGTGTGTTTGATCTTTCTATGAAGTTAAAATTTTATGCGCAAATGTAATGAACTTTGCATACGTTTGTTGAAAACATACATGCACCATTGGGAAACCGCTTTAGCGAGTGTTCCTGATCTTTCTATGAACGTGAAACTTATATCGAAAGTGTGCTAGTTACCTTTATAAAATGTTCATAATCATAATAAATAGAGGATATTTGTTCATGTCAGTGTAAGATCGTTTGTTATTTCACGAGTGATCATAGAAAATATATTTTCACGAGTGGCGCAGCCACGAGTGAAAATATTATTGTTCTATGATCGATCGTGAAATAACAAACGATCTTACACTGACATGAACAAATTTTCTGTTTCTTTTATGCCCCTTTTTCAAGAAAATAATTAATTATAATTTCCCTTTCGCTGAAAAGTGACCCTCTCTCCCGTGGCGTGCCTCAATACATTGAAATGACGTCATTTTTGACGTCATTTGTTGACGAAATGAAGTCATTATTCCAGGNGTTTCATCCTTTTTTTCAGCAGTGGAGCGATACAGGGCAATCATGGCCCTCTTGTTTTAAGAACAGTTCAGTTCAGGATTTTGCATAGTTATAATATTTTGCATTTGTATGTCCTGGAAAGGGAGAGCATGTTAAAATCGAACGGTTCGTGCATCTGTTCGACCAAGGTGATACGTTTTACCAGTAATGTAATAGTTTTAGATATATCCTGAAGTATATCAAAGTTATTTACTGTGTCTGTGCGTGTGAAATGTGCCTGTTAGTTTACCTAAAAATCTGAGAAATGTGCCTGGAAAAAAAGTTGGTTGGCATTTTTTAGGCATGGCTTCTTTTTGTGTTTTTTGGTATCTACATACCCTCTGCTGAAAATCTAGATGGGAGGTCACCTTCTCAGGTGCTTGACATCCTTTTAATTAGGTCAAAGGTCAATGGGTACAGTTTTCAGGTGTTTAGGAGATGAAATACATCTCATTGTGATTTATAACCAAACTTGAAAAGTTTAAGGCAGTAATATTGTCTGAAAATAAACCTGCTTGGATCTAATTTAAATTTTATCTATTCTAGTGTTCACTTATATAGGTCAAAAGGTCATTTAGTGCACTTTTATACCAAAATAAACATGACAACTGGCATTGAAAATCAACAGAATAAAATATTATGTTCAAAAAGTATTTTTTAAACAATGGAATAGGTTTTACTTTTTTTTTTAACTCTATAAACATATTTGTAAAGTAAAAAGAAAAATTAAAAGGATCCATTATATATATAATGAAGTACAACATAACTACGCTTAAAGAAAGACTGAAACTTATTTGTGTATTTCAGTATCTTATAACATTGATTTTAAGTGTACATTCTTCATCCTGTTTAAACTGCATATATCTTATATTGCTGATCTTATCCCTGTTGACTTCATGCTTGTACAGAAAACCCAATACAGAAAATAGCTAGGCTTTGTAACTGAAAGTTAATGAAGAGTAAGTGCCCCTGAAAAGGAAAACTCCATTTGAATCAAGCAAAAGGTAAGACTCATTAGGAACAATTGATAGTGATTTATGCAGCATTAAAGTTATATATTTTTCAGAATTGTTATCCCTTCCAGTCAAGTAGATGCTCATGAGTTGTCTTATATTGCACTTTGCCCGTTTTATCAGTCAGTCAGTTAGTCAGGAACTAATATATCGCGCATTGAGAGACAATATCAGCAGCTAAAGGTCAGTTATACAACTGAAATTCACGATGAAGAACAATCAACAAGCCAACGTAGACGGCGCTCAAATTCTCCAATCAGTTGTTCAATGTTCATGTTCTGTCAGGAGGATACCAATGAAAAATTACACGAAATTCAACAGTTCTCCTGATCAAGTGATATTCTAAATCGAGCAAATGTGATGATTGAATGAGAGCTCGTCTTTCGGGAATAGGGGATCTTATGGCTGCTGAAGGAAAGTATCATAACAGAATTTTGAATGAATTCAAGCGAAGATCAAATGAAAAGTCGTCCTCAGCAAAAAGCGAAGTTGACGCTGTTATGGAACATTTGATTGAACAGTTAGATGATGGGCTAATGCATGGTAATGTGTTTGGTATTGTAATGGTGTGTAAAACATATACAGATATTTCAAAAAATATTGTTATCAAATTCCAGCTGGATACATTTCGCGTAGACAGTCATTTTATTGTGACAGAAGCAAGGCTCAGCGATACAGCTAAGTTTTTTCCGTCCACTCGGAGAGCCTATGACATTTCTTATGTACCCCGGTGACCGTTCTGATTATGTGATAAGTCATTCGTTAAACCTGGAACCCGGATCCGATCTATTTGCTAGCAGTTCAGAGTCTGAATCAGAGGAATTATCAGATGACAGAGAAAAAAGTAGTAAAGTTTCATGCAAGACACAAATCTCTTTCAAGAAATGATTCATGTCTTTCTTCAAATAAGAAGTGACCTTGCGAAATCTCCCGGACATGAAGCACAGTGGCAAAGTACTAACGGAAAGATTGTGCAGAACATTATTGCAAATAGTTTGTATTTGTTTATGGTTATTTTGTTTGGAGTTATGTCGGCAGTGGAAGAAATTATTATTTCAGATACATATGAAGAAAGTGAGACAAATATTCAACGTATTTTGATTGTTGCCCAGGATATTATTTACGGTGTCTCTAAAGGAAAGAAACTGGCTACTAAACATTTTGGACTTGGACTAACGCTGCATCAAGCAACTCGCACACAAACACTTGTAAATTTGTTCCATGCAGCCAATCAGTGTATTCCGATAGTAACAATAAGAGAATTTGACATTGCTATTGCTAATAACCTTCTAGAGAAGTACAGGCAAAACGGGTATTTATTCATTCCGTCATCAATCGCACCGGGTGTCTTTACACACTACTCTTGTGACAATATAGATATATTAGAGTGTACCCTTGTTGGAAAAAATACATTTCACAGTACTCAAGTTATGGCATGGCAACCTCAAACAGATGACCAAGAAACTCCGAAAGTAGAGTTTGTTGAAAACATTGATAGCACAAAGCCCATTGACAAAGAGCTAATGGATGTATACCAAACCATCGAACACTCCAACATGTCAGCAAATAAAAGGTTAAAAAGGTTAAAGGTGCGGTTTATAGTCTTCTTCGATAACGTATGAATCTTCAGCCGACTTTGACATTAACCCCCGATCATTGGGATTTAAGTAGGCAGCCACGGCACATTGACTTATTTCCATCACAGGTACCCATTTATACACCTGGGTGGAGATTATCAAGCGTGGGATTAATTTTTTGCTCAGAGAAATCCAGTGCCCTGAACGGGATAAATAAGCGTGCACCGCCAACAGAAACCAACAAGGCTCTTGATATGAAAACTTGGGCAATCGATACGAATAGAGTAACAGATGACAAAGTTTTGGCCTCGCTACTTTCTCGA
>VMBQ01003194.1:0-19217 GCA_007657795.1 Dreissena rostriformis
ATCTGCAAAATTTAAATCACAAGAAATGGTCTACATCATGACGATGAAACACATAAATGTCACAGAGTGTTTTTTTTTATGTATGATGGGGCTATGGAGCGGTAACAAACAAGCGTTGCACATCTGAAACCACATAAACATGATGTGCAAACCCAATAATCACAAGCAAATTGTATGTTTGCTGAGTTGCTAGTTCATTCGCTTTCCTGAAATATTTAGCATTTGAAAAATATTTTACAATCACGAATTCAAGGTGATTGTACCACGTGATTTTGAATGTAATGTGTGGGGCAATCTAATGTAAACACTTCGTAGCTTCAGGTAATATTTTCCACGTTTTCTCTATTAAAACATAATATATTTGCACCAAACAAAGACTAGTGCCCGTTCATAATTGATATTGATGCACATGAACAAGTTTCTTGTTGATTAGTTAAGCAATTTTTGCAAACACTTCAACCGCGCACTTGAATTCAACAGAAAAAGACATGCTATGTGTGGTATCTTTTAATTTAATCGTTAATAAAGTTCATGATAGTGCTGTTTGTTAATCGAAACATACAGCGGAAGTTGTCATTCTTAGCAGAGAAACACCACAATAAGATTATTTGCTAGAGTACGCCTTATTTTTGATTTCATTTTAACTTATGCGTTATTGCTATGTGTGGTCCACAAAATGAAAACGCTATGTGTGGGATACAGCTCTGAACATATCGATATGCCTGTATAGTACTTTCAGAAAATATTAAAGAATAACAATTGAGTATGCAATGCAAAGCCTTCAAAAACAAAATGTTTTGCTTGTATTTCTTTTCAATTACAATTTCAGGGCTTTTCTTTGTTACAGCAGCTCTGCATACATTAGAATTAATACACCAGGAACAAAGTGAAAACATTTGCAGTGTGGAGTTGTGGTGGCTCTTTTGAGATCGAAGTTCGGACAATCCAAAATCAAGATATTGACCGTCAAAAGAACATGATTTAAAATTGTTGTAAATTATTCAATGTAATAAATAAAAAAAATCATATTGCATCTTGGTATTTAATTTTGTTTAAATCCAGGTTTTTTCAGAGTTTTGAGCTTGAAAATAATGCTCCTGTATACAATAATTGTTAAAAATATCATGATTATGGTACTCGATTTTGAATGCAAATCATTATAATAATTAAAACAATGATAACAACATATACTCGGTAAAAAATTAACCTGAATTCATTACAAACTTCCGTTTAATCGTTTATATATACATTTAGGTAATTTATTGCCAAAAAATAAACACTTGAAATGAATATTAGAGAATAGATAACAATGTCAAGGTTAGAAAAACATACTGACGAAAAAAAATGTCACTGTCTTTTTAGACATTAAATGGAATCAAAATACTAATTCCAACGCAATTAATTTAGTCCATGACAACCACAGATATTCATACACAATAACACGAGAAGGTGTGTAACCTTTAAAAGCAGGAAAGATAAGAAAGTCGACTAAAAAAAATCAATTCTTGGCTTAAATAAAAAGGTCAGTAACCTCTTTCAAGTTTTAAGCTCACAACTGATGCTGACCGACCGAAGCTTACTTGCTCCAAACTTCTAAAATTACTTTAAAGTGGAGTAACTTCCACTGTGTCAGATCCGACGCCGCATTACTCACGATTAGTAATAACAAATTTGAATTTCTCATAACATACATTTACATTTGACAAAAAATGTCTATACTAAACTTATTTTATGATAACAACATTAACCTGTTTATATTATGACAAATATTACGTCGATTACGTTTTAAAATTATTTGAAATTCTACGGATCAATATAAGATATGTATCTTTATGTATAACTACAGCCAGTATAACCCGCTAGAAAAACAAAAACAAATGACCACGTGAAACTCGTTCAAACCATACGAACTAACCGAGATTAAATTTAGGACACCACCGAAGCGTCTACTTTTTGTAATTAATAATAGAAATCACGAGTGCCTGGTTAATATTGTCAAGCTATATAACAACTTTAAATGATTTTTCGATCTGATCAAAAGTGAACTTAATCACCAGCTTGTCGGTTATGCTTAAATTATCAAACCACTCTTACGCCACGATCACATTTATAAATAATTACAATTACCATTGGTTTCATTAGTTTACCTTTTAATATACTGATTGCTAGAGAATATCATGTGTCTGGCTTTTATTGTTTTATTTATTTTCGATGAAGTAAGTTGCTTCCATGTACGCGGCGCACGAGGAAATCGAGCGTGTGACTACTTTGATTGTCATGGCACTTGCGACATGCAAACGGCCGATACTGTGTATTGAAAATGGGAGTGGTTATACGCGAATAGATCCCCAATTACTTTGTCTTAGACAAATAATTGAAAACATATCCACAATCGAACTACATATAATAGTTGTTATTATAAGAATTGAAACGTTTTTTTCTTCGCTTCATCGATGCATGAAAGTAAAATTTTAACATCTTATTTATTTATAAAGCATTCGACTTTATGCAAATTAGATGCCAAAAACGTACATTCATATATCGATGAAGCGAAGAATATAGCGTTTTAATTTTTAATCATACTGTTTATGCATATAAATTGTAAGATATAATCAATTACCCGTTCATGAGTTGTTTTATATGCTGATCCGGTGAAATGAACAATACGCAAAATAAACATTTGGTATTAATGAAAAATAAAACCGCAACAAACTAACGATTGATATTTACGCTACCAAATGAATTATAATCGGAGATATGTTGCACATCTAACAGAAAATAAATAATTAACTACACTATAGTTGACATGCCCATTAATTAAATAAAATAGAATTATTTTGAAACAAATATTAACTGAAAATTATATTAAGCGAGAAAAGTAATAAACATTTCTAAAAATGCTTTCCACAAATCGAGTAGATAGCGAAATAATTTTTCAACGACTGACCGAAAATGAGAAAAAAGGCCAATCAGAAGAGTGCCTGTAGCGGACGATGTGACAGTACCTGGCGAATGAGAGGCACTTATAGATGTATTTATAGAAAGGCAGGAAAATGACTACGTGAATGTCGGGGACTTTATTGTCGAAGCGATAGCGACATTTAAAGATACACATAAGTTGTTGATGGCCACAACACTAGTGAATGTGAACGCGCAACCTACATGTAAAGTACGAGTGTTAAACCCTTTCTCACACGAAATGCAGTTGAGACAGAACATGCAAGTAGCACATGCAGAAGAAGTTGAGGGCGTTGTTAAGGTGATAGCGAATGCTGAGTCTGAAGATGCGAATAGGGTGTCAGTGCGCCGGGTCCAGATTGCGTCGGAGCTCACTAACATAACACACGTGTTTCAAGAAGCTGATGAAAACGAAGTACCGGATCATTTGCGCGATGTGTATGAAAGATCGATCGTAGGAAAAGATGTGAAACAAAAGCGCGTCGTAGCAGTGTTACTGAGAATAAACGTTGAGACGTTCTCAAAAGCGGAATGGGACATTGGCCTTACAAATCTTGCTGAACATTCAATTGAGACCGGGAATTCGGCGCCGATTAAACAAAGACCACGACGTGTGCCGTTGGCGTATCCGAAAGAAGAGAAGAAGGCGATTGAAGAGCTACAAGAGAAGGGGGTCATTAAAAAGAGCACCTCACGATGGGCTTCTCCAATTGTTTTGGTGCGGAGAAAATCAGGTGCGATTCGGCCATGCGTTGATTACAGGAAGTTAAACGCGCTTGTAAAACCTGACGGCTTTCCTATGCTTCGAGTACAGGACTGTTTAGATGCTATCGCCGGATCATCCCTTTTCAGCTATTTCGATTTGACCAGTGGTTATTTTCAGATACCACTTAAAGAGTCAGATAGGCCTAAAAGCGCATTTGTATGCAAATACGGTCAATTCTAAATGACACGGATGCCTTTTGGCCTCAACAATTCGAGCTGTTTCAAAGAACAATGGAGCTAGTACTACAAGGTTTGCAATGGGTCACGTGCCTTGTATATATTGATGATATGGTCGTTTTTGGGAAGGACTTTGAGAAGCATATATTGAGGGTAGACCAGATGTTGGACCGTATGGAGCAAGCGGGTCTAAAATTACGGCTAGACAAGTGTAATATTCTGCAGAGTGAAGTGGTGTTTTTGGGACACATTGTCGCTAAGAATGGAGTACTTCCGGACACATCTAATGTTGCGAAGATTGCAAACTGGCCAACACCTGTTAACGGAAAACAGGTGAAACAATTTGTTGCCACCGGTTCTTACTACATACGCTTTATAAAGGACTTTGCCAAAGTTGCAAGACCCCTCATTGACCTGACGAAGAAAGATGTTGCATTTGTGTGGGACAACAAGTGTGAGGACGCTTTTCAGCACATCAAAGGAGCGTTGATGGTGCCTGAAGTGAAGGGCTATCCTTTGAATAACGGCGGTGAATTTGCGCTGGATACCGATGCGTCGGAGTAGGAATTTGTGCAGTGCTGGCACAGGTTCAAGAAGATAGAGAGAAGGTTAACGCATATGGTAGCCGCTCACTCAACAAGGCCGAAAAGAATTATTGTATTACCGAGCATGAACGTTTGGCAGTTGTCTACTTTGTACAATATTTCAGGCAATATCTCTTGGGTAGGCGATTTTTACATGTAGTGCGCACAGATCACCAGGCTTTAGTTTGGCTGTTTAGCCTGAAAGAACCGAGTAGCAAAATAGTACGCTTGATTGAGATTTAAGCGTCATATGACTTTGGCATTGAATATCGGCCTGGGAAAAAGTACGGTCATTGCGACGCGTTGTCGAGGTGCGCGACACCAAAAGATTGCATATGTAGTGAAGTAGACATGAGTTAACCGTTGAAGTGTGGGCCATTTTTAACATGTAAGCGACGGTCCCTGTTGCTGCAATGTCAACTGAAACCATGTGATGGTCAAGAGCCCAAAGAAAGCTATGAGCAATGCACGGCGGTAGTTAGAGTCGCTCGTTGTCAACAGCCTGCAAAAAACGAACACGCCTCAACGTCTACTTCCAGTGAGGTGGAGTCAGGTGGCCAGTGTTGGTTATATGACAAACCTCTAGCGGAAATAGCGGTAGAGCAGAGCAAGGACCCTGACATTGCGGTAATTCTAAAAGCAAAAAGAGAAGGCGTTAGGCCAAGTAAGAGCGATATAGATCTGATGAGCCAAGAAACAAGACATTATTGGATACTGTGGGAACATCTGTTGATAGTTAACGATGTCTTATGCAAGAAATTTGTAAAAAAGAATGGTACTAGGCAATTCTATCAGCTGATACTCCCCAAAGATCAGCGTGAAGAAATGGTGCGACCGTTGCACGACACGTTACTATCTGGACACCTGTGAGTGAAGAAGACCAAGGAGAAAGCTGGACAGAGGTTTTACTGGTATGAAATGAAGAAGGATGTCAAGTTGACGATAAGAAAGTGTGACACCTGCGCATCTGATAAGCTTGGTACCAAGAAACCGAGAGCGCCGTTGGGCGGGTTAAGAGCGGGTGCACGTTGGGACATATTGGCCATAGATTATGTGGGACCGTTCCCTGAAACAGAGAGAGGGAATCGATACATTTTAGTATTGACGGTCCATTTCACTTAATATGTAGAAGTGTTGGCTGTCCCTAATCAACGGCCGAAGATTGCGCCAGACGAATCGTGAATGACTTTGTGGCACGGTGGGGCACGCCCTGTAGCATACACAGAGACCAAGGTTCTACTTTTGAGAGTCGTGTCTTCAAGGAAATGTGCCAGATGTTGAACATTAAAAAGACGCGAACAATTCCGAAAAATCCGAAAGGGAACGGCCAGAACGAAATATTCAATAGAACCCTCTTTAAAAAGGTAAGAGCCTTCTTAGTTGACGAGCAGGAGGAATAGGGGGAATAGGATATTCTGGGGTGTATCGCGGGGGCGTACCGGATGACGCCCAATGAAACGACAAGCCTGTCCCCTAATTTAATGTGCCTTGGTCGAGAGATTCGTGTGCCAGCTGATCTTATATACAATTACGCGAATGACCAGTCGAACCTGGTCACATCGTGTGACCAATACGTTCAGTACCTACGTGAATGTATGTTGCGTGCGCATTCAATAGCTCGTAGATTGTTACGAACAAAGGCCGAGAGAACTAAAGAAATGTACGACACTCATGTTGTTCACAACAGTTATAAAAGGGGTGATTTTGTGTGGTATTTACACGAAAACAAGAAAATAGGTGTGTGTCCGAAACTTGAACGATTGTACGAAGAACCGTATGTCGTACAGAGTGTAAATCGACGTTAAACTTCGTGATACAATTGACCCGCGATGGTGCACCAGTTTGGTTGATAAATTGAAAGTGTACGACTGTAGTTACATTCCTAAATGGGCACTGAGTTTGTCGAGAAAATTTTGTCGCGCGTAAGTGGGGATTTCAAACGTCGGCGACTATTCATTTTTCGTGATAAAAAAACTACCTAGTTTATAAAAAAATTAAGGACGTAAATATATCTTTATATTTAGTTGTACATGCCATTCGTGGACATAAATTCTGCGAGCTAAACCGAGTATTCGCGCGAGTAGGAGGTCGCATCGTAAGAAGAAGGGAGGTGTATTTAGAAATGGAACAATGACACTTGGCAAGCTTGACTGTGTGCGGTAAGATCTTGTCAAACGTAAACTTATTTTTGTTGTAGACGATGTTGCGTGGAGACGATCGGCACAAGAAGTTCAAATGTCGGACGTGCGGCGAAGCCGAACGCAGATCGAGGATGGTGGCCCATGTGCTGAAGTATCATGTCCCATTCGACAGGGTACCTTACTCATGCAGCCTATGCAATTTCCGCTGCCTTGAAGAACTGGTTGACAATGTAATAAAATACCAGAGGCATGTGGAAGAGGTTAATCGTCTAGGCATGCCATACACTAAAGTAGTGTTTAATAGGGCCGATAGACCCATTGATATAAACCATTATATGGAAGTGATTGGTGAGGTGGTGGACCCGTTTGACACAAATGTTTCACAGGCGGTCAAATTTCAGCAATATGAAGCTACTTCTAGTTTGCAAACGTTTAAATTGAAGGTCGGCAAGCAAGGGTTATAGAGTGATGTGACAGGATCTTTGGGGACGCCAAAACCTGGGCCAATCTTGTCTAGTTGCGGTCCATGTACTAGTGACGTTGGCACAGAGCGCAATGCAAATATGGACAGGGCCACGGACGATGTTGGTGATAAGCGATCAAACTCCACTCCATTACTGGATGAGCCCACAGATGACTTTAACGACTGGTTGTGGATTATGGGAAACACGGACAACGGCATCAATGGTCCTGGACATGTTCAACAATATGTCGTGTCAGAAACTGGAAACCCAGAGGGTCGCGCACAGTCAAGTGGCCAATCGACGGGGCTAATGCAGCGCCAGACACGGGAAGAACTAATGCCACCACAAAATGAATTCCGTGTAACAACAATCACCACGGGTGGAAATCCGATCGACCATCTCGTTTTAGGTCCGTTGATGGGACAGAATGACCGCCATATACCAGGCAACCCGCTATCCGCGGAACGTCAACGATCGGTCAATGTCTACACTGCAATGCCGAATGTTCTGCCTAGTGTCAGCCATGCGCCAGCGCCGACGGTCGATCAACAAGCAATCAACCTGTTGCCAACATTAACGGGCCGTACACCAATAGCCAATTTCCCGCAAGTGGTGAGCTGTCGCCAATCGACGATTGATCTGCCGGCAGGAATGACAGGTCAATCGACAACAGCCAATCTGTCACTAGCAGTGAGTTGTCGCCCATTGACGGTCGATCATCCGCCAGCAATGACGCGTCACCAACCAACAGCCGAATCCCACCAGCAGTGAGTTGCCGCCCACTGACGGTCGATCACCCGCAAGCAATGACGCGTCACCAACCAACAGCCGATTTCCCGCCAGAAGTGAATTGCCGCCCATTAACGTACGGTCGTCGGCCAACGACGACAGATCACCAACCAACGGCCAATTTGCCATTAGCAGTGAGTTGTCGCCCATTGACGATCGAACAATCACCAGCAATGACATGTCATCAAACAACAGCCAACCAATCGCCAGGGGTTTTGAGCTGGTTACCAGCGGTAAGCCAATCGTTAGCAGCCACACTTTCTCCGACGCATACCGCGGTTAAATTAATGACAACGCCAAGACGTGAACCTCCAACCGATCGGGGAGCAGTGACGTTTCAGGACTACATAAGCGACACTGTGAGACAATCCACAATCCAGGTGGTAAATGTTATAAGAGACCAGCAACAAGCTTTGATTGACAGCCTGAATGCCAATAGACGAGAAGTGCAGGGACTGTCTCGTCAGTTGAAAGATATTCTAGACACGCTAGTCCCTCTTGTTAAAGTTGTCAATAGACTTTCGCGTTCTAGAGATAATTTTTAAAATGTCTAGACAGTGATGTTTGTTTGTACTTTCAAAGTGGTGTTGACAGTGTTTGACTAGAAATTAGTTAATATCAGTTACAGTTTAATTCATTAGAAACGTTCCCAAGGTGTAAGAGTTATGGTTCATACTTTATAATATTGTTGACTGTGCTATTTCGTAAAATTCAGATCTACGAAAGCGCATAAATGACAATGCGATGACCGAGCAATTTTCTGGATATTGTGATACTAAGTCGAAATTGTTTAATTTATGATGTTATGTTGGCTACGGGAATTTAGCCAAAATTTGTAATGAGCTGGGTTTTAAGTACATAAAACTATTTACATTTTAAAGACATGTGTTTACAGTGACGTTCTTTTGGTCTGGTATTTTAACAAACATAAAAAGCAGAATATGCACATGGATCTGATAAAACACAGACCCAATAACATATAAATCAAACCATGTTTGTTGTTTGCCATTTTTTACCAAGAATCCTCCTTCTGTTCTTCTTTGTAAAGTTGACTTGAAAACGGTCCACTCGGAAACACACTTTCACCTGAATTATCTATGTTGGACACTGAATGTTTATGGCTGAAAATAACTCTCCATGAAAGTTGAGTACACATATTTCTCTAATCCATGCATGTCATATGAATATCTTTACTAGTTAAATTGCTTTTTGTAAATTTTCACTGAAGATTGTGCTGTCATTCTGCATTGTCCGCCATCCTGAAACTGGATTGTGGGTAATTTTGCATAGCAACGCTCTATAGTGTTTACTCTACTACACAGACGCTTATTTTTAGACATTCCGTAAGATTTTGAGCTATAATTAGCAGTTGATTTATAAATATATCTAAAGTTATAGTCTGTTCTATCCATTTGTGAGCTTTAAAAGTCTATTTTGATCTTTTAGTTGGTATCAAAGTGTCATTCTATACGTGTCCACATTAAGTTGTTTAGACCAATGAGATGGCAGTGGTGGACGGTTTTCGTTCACCAGTGGACATATTTTGTCCACAGTGGACAGATTCTGACCACCAGTAGAACGCCGGGTATATAAATGTGGACAGTTCTTGGCCACCAAGCTCATTCTAGTTAAACTTTTAAGGCAGTCAACATCTACGTCCATTTTGTCTTTAAAAAGTACTTAAAGATTGCAATTCTTTACGTGAGTAATATAAGTAACTTGTAAGAACAATAATAATTTTGTAAACAGGAGATAAAGCGAATATTTAGCAATTTTTATTAAACCCGAGTATTAGTTATTATTTAAGGGCATTTCACTTTCTGAAATGGTCAGAAGTGGGTGGGGTATTATAAAAAAAATATTCCTTGTATTAACATTCTATATTAAGTTTGGAACAATATGAACAATTAAAATATCATATTCGTCAGTGATACATGAACCAGTTCTAATGAAATCTTTCAAAAACTATATATATAATGCTTATATAAGGAATTATTCTTTAACATTACCCCACCCATGTCTGACCATTTCAGAAAGTGATATGTCCTTAAGTACTAGATCTATTTTGGTTGTGATCGCTTGCAAGTGTCATTGACCCCTTATTTCGGCGAATCCCCGCTGGAACGAGTGTACGGTACATTGTGAAATATACTTTATTCTGACGCGCAGTTTACCGTCGTAAGACTGAAAGTATTATAAAGTTTCAATTAAGGTTGCATGTAGCTTTGTTGTGTGCACTATTAGCTTTTATTGTGTAATTCATGAAACTGAATAATAGTTGTTAAAATTGAATCCTGTACTTTGCGTTAAACATCAATTACCAAGAAGAAGCGAAACAACGGAGCGTAACAATAGTGATCAGTCTGTTTCAATAACAGATTTCGAAAAGGCCACTACATTAAATGACTATTTTGTTTCTTTTGCGAATGTTGATGACAGAGATGTAAACTTGCCTTCGTTTGAATTGAAAACGGATGTGATTTTAAATGATTTTAACATTTCTGAACAAGACAATAAGGAGGTTCTAAATAATCTTATTATAAATGAAGCAAGCGGTCCAGACAAAGTCAGTCATCGAATGCTGAAATAAAGATTGAACACAATATGCAAACCGCTTTGTATTTTGTTTAATAGGTCCATTAAAGAAAACATATTCCCTAGCTCTTGGAAAAGGGTTACAAGGAGCAACCGTCAAACTACCGGCCGATCTCTCTTATTATTTGCGTAGGAAAAGTAATGGAACGAGTAGTATTTAAATATGTTTATAATCATTTGCATATATACAAACTTATTTACAAATATCAATCGGGTGTCCTGCCTGGTCACTCGACTACATATCAACTTATTGACATATATAATCAAATATGCAAAGCATTTGACGACATACAAAGCACGTGCATGGTATTCTGCGACATTTCCAAGGCGTTTGATCGCGTCTGGCATACAGGGCTTCTTTTCAAGCTACGGCAGTATGAAATATCTGGAAATATCCTTAATTAGTTATCAAATTACTTATCCGACCGCACACAGTGGGTGTTTGTCCATACCACATTTTCCAATGAGATATCTATCAAAGCTGGGGTACCCCAAGGATCTGTTTAAGGTCGTCTCCTTTGTCTTGTTAAGGTGAACGACATCTCTGATAACCTACTTAGTAACTTAAGACTGTTTGCCGATGACAGCTCACCTTCAGTAACCTCAAATGACCATGCTTTTATGGAAAGGATCCTAAACAATAACCTTACCCAGATCAATACATGGGCCAAACAATGGTTGGTTTCCTTTAATCCCTCCAAAACTAAAGTTGTCTTTTTCTCATTATTGGACATGCCAAAACCCCAACTAAATTTTGACGGCAATCAGTTGGGCTTTGTTGAAACGCACAAACACCTATGTCTCTTGTTCAGTCAAAATGGTAAATGGCACATCTAAATGGCATCTAAAATATTAGGATCTATGAGAATGCTAAAGTTCAAATTAAAACGTCAAACGCTAAACCAAATATATGTATCATATTTACATCCTGTTTTAGAATACGCGTCGGTCATGTGGGATAATTTTATACAATATGAAAAAGATATTTTAGAAAAAATTCAATATGACGCCGCTAGAATCGTTAGTGGTTTAACGAGATCGTCATCTAAACCAATTTACTGACTGAAATTGGTTGGGTATCATTGGAACACAGGGGCTGCATTCAAAAACTAATTTTAGTTTCCAGCAACCGTAAATGAAAATTCCGTAGAAGCTACGAAATGGTGGTAATAATTTACTTACATTACCTAGACCACTTGAAATATACTCAAACTCTGCTAAACCATCAGTAATCAAACTATGGAACGATCTTGATTCTGATATTCGTAATTCTAATACATTGAACGAATTTAAAACAAAACTTAAAGAAAAATTCAAAGCACCTAAAGTCCCTGCATATTATTTACATGGTGAGACAACATGCCAAGTAATACATGCTCGAATAAGAAACCAATGTAGTGATCTGAAAGCACATCTGCATTTTGTAAATCACCTAACTGACTACCCCAAATGTAGCTGTGGTTACCACACCGAGGATGCAGCTCATTACTTCTTTAATTGTTCGCGCTATCAGGACGAACGCTTACAAATGTTTATAAACACGCATATATTCCACCCAATTAATGTATCGAAACTAATGTTTGGCAAACAAACTTTGAACTACGAAGACAACTGTAAGCTCTTTCAAAAAGTTCAGTTATTTATCAAAAGAACGAAAAGATTTAATGTACAACACTCAAGTAGCCAGTAATTAATAGCACCTCTTTAAGCTTGTCTATATCAAGTTGAAAGAAAGATTATGGTCGAGCTGGTCAGGTGGTTGTTAACATGTGTATCTTTGTTTATAATTATGTTGTTATTTTTTTTTATTTGTGTTTTTTTTGTCTTATTGCCTCTTTCGCCTAATATTAAGTTAACACAAACCTTCTATTAGCCACTTACTCAGTATGAACAATTTTGTTATTTTAATTGGCTGATGTATTTTACTTCTACCTTCCATAACTTTACTTTATTAAGTATGCACACTCAACATTGGACTACCGATTTACCTGTATCTTGGCATACCCATCTTGTTAACCTTTACAATACACTGTCATAATGGAGAGGGCCATTCGATGATGTTGGTATAACTCTAAGCCCAATCCATTTGTATACATGTTCTTCCAACTGTCTTGTATATGTAATTGTTTGTAAATGAATGTGTATATACAATAAAATATGTTTAAATTTATATAATTATCTACGGCAAAGGCTCCACATACGACGATGCCGTCAGAGACCATGATAACAAATTGAAAAAGTTGTTGCAACGATGCATAGAACGCAACATTAAGTTAAACAAGGACAAGTTGCAGCTACATGTGACAAGCATGCCGTTTGTTGGTCATTTATTAACGGACATAGGTGTTAAACCGGACCCCGCGAAAGTTGAAGCAATCACGAAAATGCCGAAACCAACATACAAGAAGGGTGTGCAGAGACTATTAGGTCTTGTCAATTATTTGACAAAGTTTCTAAACAATCTCAGTGACATGTGTGAGCCACTACGCCAGCTTACACACAAGGACAACGTAATCCAGTGGTCCCATGATCATGACGAAGCACTACACGCGATCTAGCAAGCAGTGTGAAATGCCCCTGTATTACGATATTTCGATTCAAAGCTCGAAACTACAATCCAATGTGATGCATCCGATACCGATTGGCGTGTGTGCTGTTTCAATGTGGACAACCTGTTGCATTTGCAAGTCAAAAAAATGTCAAAATCGGAGATAAACTATGCGCAAATCGAAAAGTAAATCTTGTCTTTGCTATTCGGATTTGAGAAGTTTCACCAATATGTATATGGTCGAAAAGTGACTGTAGAGAGTGACCATAAGCCGCTTGAAATTATCAGCAAAAAGCCGTTGATCAGAGCTCCGAAACGTTTGCAGAGGATGCTACTCAAACTGCAAATGGACGATTATGACATTGTGTACAAGAAATGCGAACACATGTACATATCGCATACGCTTTCAAGAGCTTATCATGGCCATGGTTCAACGAAACTCGACGACGTTCTACTCTCGGAGTACGAAAAGGAGATTGAAAGTAAACAAATGACGGACTATCTTGTGCTTTCTCAAGCAAAACAAGACAAGCTACGCCAGCAAACACTAGCAGATCCGACCTTAAGAATCGTGATTGATCAAATAGGCAACGGATGGTCAAATACGCCACGAGAAGCAAAGCCATATGTATCAGTGCGCGATAAACTCTCATGCGAAATTGGAATTATATTCCGAGGAGATCGCGTAGTGGTGCCGAAATCGATGCAAAAACACGCTTGAAAATATTCATTCCCACACTGGTGTTGAAGGATGTCTAGAAAGAGCACGCAACAGTGTTTATTGGCCGAACATGACGTCAGAAATAAAGGATTACGTTAGCAAGTGCGAAACATGCCAGTCGTTCGGTAGGAAGCAGTGAAAGCAACCGCTTATCAGCCACGACGTACCAGATCGTCTATGGGCTAAAGTAGCAACGGACGTGTTCACATGCAACAACAAAGAGTACTTAGTGACAGTGGACTATTTCAGCAATTTCTTTGAAATCGATTTCTTGGAACAAGCCACGTCCAAAATTATCATCAGAAAGCTTCAGCAACACTTCGCAAGACACGGAATACCAGAAACGCTTGTGACAGATTAAGCTACAGTGTTCCAGTCTGAGCAGTTCAAAGCTTTTGAAAATGAATGGGACATTACTCACTCATACTCGTTAGCTCGATTTCCCCAGAGTAACGGAAAAGCCGAAAATGCTAAAAAAAGCGAAACACTCGAACACTGATCCTATGATAGCATTGCTAAATTTCCGACATACTCCGCAACAATCTACTCGCTATAGCCCAACGCAACAGTTGTTCAATCGAGCAACAAGAACACTGTTACCCATCAAGTCTTCGAAGCTTCAGCCTGCAGTACCCAATGACGTACACCGAAAGCTCAAGGAAAGTAAAAAACGTCAAGCGCATTACTACAACCTCAATGCACGTGACATAAAGCCATTACACGTCGGTGACACCGTTCGCATACAACCAACGGAACGGAACACAACATGGGAAAGGGGAACAATTAAGGCAACCCCCCAAATCCTTTCTTATGATGTAAGAACATAATCTGGCGGCGTGATCAATAGAAATCGCAAACATCTGAGAAAGACACCAGAACTCTACACTCCAAGGGAGGAAATTCGAGGCAATGGACAATTCTTTGATGCACCAGAATAACCTCCAAATGAACTTCCAAATGATAAGGGCCCAGAAAAACAAAAACAATGTTATATTGAACCACTTATAACAACAACTAGATAAGGTCGACAAGTTTAGCCACCTGAGCGGTTCAAAGACTATGCGCTTAACTTTGTAAATAGTGTGTTGTAATTAGGTGCAGACTTTTGACATTACACATGCGTTATTTATCATTTGCATGATTTCATGAAGGCAACTTGAGATCATTTATACTGCTTATTATGTGCATATGCTTAAGCAAATAATAATGACTTTTTATAAATTACTAGTACATTAAAGATCATGTCTATCTTTTGTAAAAGAAAAAAGATGTAAGAGTATAGACCTTGAATAAATGAGTCATACACAGTGCCACTCTGTTAGTATATGCATACAAGCCTCCGCAGTCTACTCAGTCTATTGCTAGCGCTCACCACATGCACGCGCACTATCAAGTGACCTGATAATATATGTATCATGGATGTATAATAAACTTATAAACCATACGTGTAGTTTATTAAGTACACAATAAACAGGAAGGATGTTCATCTGAAAAAGATAATTGATTGTGATTTTCGTGATTGTCATACGCATATTTAATGTGAATTATTATAAGCTAAGTATAAAGTGGTGAACATTTAGCAGCTTGTTATATGATTTTGGTGAACACTGTAGTAATAGTTGAAGAAACTTAGGTGTAAGTTTAACTGTGTGTCAACGAAATTATAAATCTTATGTAAAATTGGATATATGGACTATAAATAATATTTACCTTTTTGTAGATTCAATTAAAAAAATGGTGTTCAACTGTTAACGTTGTTATAGCAATAGCGTTATATTATGTCTATATATGACAGAATTTCAAATAGCGTAAAATTATGTTTATATATAACAGAATTTCTAATAGCGAAATATAATAATGTATCAATATGAAATAATTTCCAATTTCTTGAACAGATGAAATGAACGTTTAACACAAAAGTGTGCCATCAATGTATTCCAGTTGGCATTTATGGTGTAAAACAGACGTCTACTAATGTCAACGTGGTGACAATTTCCGTTCCGACCTTGTTAATTGACACGTGTACCGGTAATGCAAACAATTTAGTACAAATTGACTACACGAGTACCTGGAAGTTTAACAGAAGTGTGGTGACGAGTAATGTTTCCTAACGTGTGAATTTCAGCATGCTAGACATATAGTCTCCTTAAATAATTTACAGGTGTGAAATTTAATTTAACAAACTTAAACATAATGGTTTTTATGTGAAATATTTGCCCATGTATAACATCTTTGCATAGTGCAATATCTTAATTTCACAGCAATTAATTTAAGAAAAGAGAGGCTGCATTGAGATTTTGCATTTTCTGTCATTAAACATCCGTATTAAAATAGTATAATCATTAACAACATTGCAAGATTAATTAGTGGTGCCACGAAATTCCGTCAGGAAAAATTTCAAGTATTTGCTGCTTCTTCAATAAATACTGAAACCCCAAATATAGCGTCTTTCTATTACTTGTTTGCTCTCATCGAGTCCTGTCGAGTAGTTTCTAATACATACACGTTTTGTTTTTGACTTATCCACTTTGACTATATTTTGTTTACTTGTATATGTAAATGGTGAAATCCGTTTTGTCGAACCTCCAATATAAAAAACTTAATTAATCTGGGAAACGACTTTAGAAGAGTAAAACAAAGTCCACGAAAAAATACATACCCGGTAATTTACATATTTTTAGAGAAGTTATTAGAAACAACCAACTCATTATTTGACCTTATTGTTAGTATAAATAGTATGTGCATTATCAGTCAGTTTTCAATGACTGGGTTTCAAACTTTGAATCTCACATTTGAATCGGATCATGGTATGGCATGAGAGTATGGTGCGCTATCGCATCGTGATTTCGCCTCTTCATTCGTGTTTCCGCGTTGTCACGGATATAATCTACAGGTCGACGATAGGAAACAAAAGTGGCCTTAACAAAAAGGTGTATGTTTTCTTGTTTATTTTGTTGAGTACCCCATCGCAGAGTAATGGCCATTTATAGCATTTCTTCAATATGGAAGTATAAAATTGAATAGTGGCTTGACCAAGTTGAGAGAAGACAAGACAATATATGCTACTAAAGACACTGAGTTCCCAACACGGACACTTTTCGGAACTAGTGCATGAAGTGGTACAAATATGCCCAGTTAATCGAACGAAACACATGTATACCAAGTTTCACATTTTATCATTAACAACATTATAGCTCATTTGAAACATACAGAAATAAATAAATAAACATTGAGTGTGTCTAGTCTCTCATAAAACTCTCGAGTGCAGAGTAACTAACTATAGCTTCAATATTAACACCGTCACTGAACACTGAACGCAATCGCGTTAAGGTCGTCATGGATACGTCACCGTCATCAAAAACGTTTTTCTCCAGCTCACACACGCTGTCGCTTTCATACTCTTCAATAAAAGCGCTTTCTGACAATGACGTGACGCTGACGTCATCAATCACGCAACTATCTTAATCACACACGTCACATGTCTCTTCCTCCGATAAGAACGCTGCGTCTAAATCCCAAACACTGCGAGGTCCAGTGATGTTATTTTTAATTCCACCTCCGGGGAGGGGCGAGCCGGATGTTCACACGCTGTGACGTCATTAGCGCCATCGCCACGTGTTTTTAGTAGGAGTTCTGTCATTGCGACGTCATCAGCGCCATCTCCTCGCATCCTTACCGGAGGTACACGTCTACAGGTTTGATAAGGGGCACAACGAGTCGCACTACGTATGTCTTTATTGTAACACCTTTTCACTGGTGTGTCGCTATTGAGGTTTTCAATCAGAGTAGACTGAAGTATTTTTTGTCGCCATGGAACAGTTTTGAGCACAGACGATGCAACTTGCTCTTGATGCGGGCCGTATACGCCCGCTTTGTTGTCGCCATGGACACCGGACGTACGATATATGTGACATCATTCATATCTGCGTCTGGAAGGATGTTCATCTGAAAAAAGATAAATAAAAAGTAAGTAAATATTCCATAAGTTTCTTCCAGTAAGCAAGCATTGCTTGATGCACCTTTTTTTTCGTGATAGTCGGATTGACTCGATTACAATAATATGATTAACGATACGAATATTTTGAGTTAATAATTGTAAGCTAAATATTATGTGGCGAATATTAATTAACTATTCATATGATTTTGGTGAACACTAGTAAAAGTTGAAGTAACTTAAGTGTATTTTAACTGTTTTACTACGAAAGTATAATACTGAACATCTATGTTATATAAATAATATTTACCATTTTGTAGTTTCAATTACAAAATTTGTTCGACTGTAAAGTTTGCTTTAGCAGTAAAGTAATAGTAATCCAATTAAAATCACAATCTTATGAAATATTTGTAATATTTAAATTTGCACTTTAACTTATTTAATAATTTTACTTAATCATAATTAATAAAGTTTTAATTAATTTCAATTAACACAATTTTAAAATAACTATTGCATATTGTTTAAAATAACTAGTGCATATTGTTTAAAATAACTAGTGCATATTGTTTAAAATAACTATTGCATATTGTTTAGAATAACTATTGTATATTGTTAGAAATACTTAAGGAATTGTGCAGTTCGTATCACGCATTAAGCCCAGTTTTCACAAAACCACATCGGTACACTTTTTGTGCCAGGTGAGCTACAAACTCTATCATATTGAAAACTACCTTGATGTACTATAAGAAAACAGCTTAGTAAGCTAAGAGAAAGAGTAGCACATTCCAATCTAAATTGTTTACCAAATCAAGAACGCAAACGTAAGCAGTAGAAACTTCTAGAAAGTTCCATGACCAAGGGTTAACAGCTTTGACCCGAACAAATATAAAAAAGTAGGTGAATCAATGTACTGCGTGAGACCACGTAGGATCACGTGAGAAACGTATTTGGGAAAGTCTGATCAAATTTCAGAAAGCAGCCACCGAAAAAATATTTAAGGAAACCTGTGCGCGACTCAAGCACAGTGTTTTCTGGATATTTTGCAGGTGAGATGTTGCTACTTATTTATTTTCAAACCTAAATTATTGTTTGCTGCAAATAAATATATTCATACTTAAATTATTGTTTACTACTTTAATTTGTTTCAGCTACATTCAATGTAGGGTATTTAGGAAAGTTGTTTGACTGCACAATATCCAAATAAATATATATTGTGTATTTATGATAATTGCTATTTTATAAGTATCATATTAGTAAAACAAATAGTACTGTTTTCTCATAAATAAATAATTTCTTTATTTTATGATTTGACAAAATAATGTTAATGCCTGAAAACTGTTAGTGAAATTGAATAATATTCTGTGTGATTTATTAATATATAATAAGAATCAATATCGTTGCATATGTACGTATATATCATAAATGATATTTATGCATGCAAATATTTATCTTGTTTAATAAATTAACACAGTGTTTTCTGGATATTTTGCAGAGAATAAAATGGGCTGTTTATACTATCGACTTCTTTGATTATTTACATC
>VMBQ01003194.1:19599-108011 GCA_007657795.1 Dreissena rostriformis
GCTACTCTTTCTCTTAGCTTACTAAGCTGTTTTCTTATAGTATATCAAGGTAGTTTTCAATATGATAGAGTTTGTAGCTCACCTGGCACAAAAAGTGTACCGATGTGGTTTTGTGAAAACTGGGCTTAATGCGTGATACGAACTGCACAATTCCTTAAGTATTTCTAACAATATACAATAGTTATTCTAAACAATATGCAATAGTTATTTTAAACAATATGCACTAGTTATTTTAAGCAATATGCAATAGTTATTTTAAAATTTTGTTAATTGAAATTAATTAAAACTTTATTAATTATGATTAATTAAAATTATTAAATAAGTTAAAGTGAAAATATAAATATTACAAATATTTCATAAGATTGTGATTTTAATTGGATTACATAATATTAGAATGTCAAATAGCGTAATATTATGTCAATATATAATATAATATATCTATATGACAGAATTTCCAATTTCTTGGACAGATGATGTGAACATTGAACACAAAAGTGTGCCATCAATGTATTCTAGTTGGTTTTTATGGTGAAGAAACAGACGTCCACTAATTTCTTCGTGGTGACAATTTCCGTTCGCACCCAGTAATTTGCACATGCAACACTTATGTGAACAATTAAGGACAAATTGACTACACGAGTAACTGGAAGTGTAATAGAAGTGTGATGACGAGTAATGTTTCCTAACGTGTGAATATCACGATGCTAGACATATTTTCTCCTAAAATTATTAACTGATTACAAATTTAATTTAACAACGTTTATTACATAATGGTTTTTAACTTTTTAATTTTTTATGTCAATGTTTGACCATGCATACCATCTTTGTATAGTACAATATCCTTATTTCACACCCACAGAGAGAATCCATCTAAAAAAAGAGAGGTTGCATAGAGCTTTTGAATTTCTGTCATTGAACATCCTTATTGAAACTGTGGTCATTAACAGTGTTGTCAGATTCATTACTGAATAGTTCACTGAATAGTCTGTCGGGCTGGCATCCCTCTATTCACAGCTTGTGTAAAATACTCGCACTCAGGTGAATGCAAGTAATTTCTCAAATAATTACTTTGCAGTCAACTTATCATAAATATACAACACTATCCATATACGCGTTCCAATTAACAAAGTGCGACAGGATGTGATCCCTACGTGGAAATACTGGCGCTCGACGTGTGGTGGTTGATTGCAGTAATCGACTTGAAAACGAATAGATAGATGGTGACCTTTTTTATCGCCACACTTACAATCTGTACATCGACGTTTACTGGTACGCAAATTAATTTATATATATCTATGAATCTGTACATTTCTATAGTGATTTGAGAATTGAGTCTTCTAAATTTTTTGATTTCATAATAATTTAATTATTTACTGATTTAATTTTTGACCGTTTTATTCATTTAATGATTTTATATTTATCCTATTCTTTCTTTGTATTTATTCATATACATTTGTTTTTACTAATTACTTAATTTAATATTTAGTTTACTAAGTACATTTACCCGTTCGTTTGCTTATTTTCTCATGTTTGACGGTTTTCGTTGCGCATTTTCTTTTATCAGATGACCAGTCGAAGTAAATCAGCCCAGATAGCAGTGGATATATATTGTGTGCTGTCATATCATCAGGCACCACGGATCATGACATTATCCGCATGATCACGTCCGCGGAGGATTCTTATTACGCGATCTTCGAGTGCAGAACGGGCAACGAGAAAATGCTTCCTCAGGGGACGAGAGTATAAAAGCGTTTGCGGCCACGGATGGACAGAAATGTCACTAATCAAGGTCTCCAAATTGGCGTCGAAACGAGCTTCGAGCAGAAAAGATGGATGGGCCATCTCTAGACAACAGTCTGAAAAATGACAAAAACTTTTAAAAAGTGTTGAAGTAAGGTCATTAGCAGTGTTTACCGTGTCGAGCCAGTGATAGATGGTTCTGATGGCGTCACCAGGTTCCGGAACGCACACCAGGATACAGATTGGAGGCCGCCTCTAGCAATACGGCATATGACATGGATGTAGCGTTCCTGCCCGATGAAGGTTTCTATAGCAAACAAATCAGATATGGACAGCTTTATGAGAAACAACCAGTTTTTTTATTATTGTTGCTGCCATTAATGTGTTACTGATTAAACTTTTCTGTTTTTGTATTTTCATTGTAGTTTTTTTTTTGTAAGATTGTACAACATATACATATGACCTATTAATATCTCATCGTTACAAGCATTTGTTTTCTAATTGCAAGTAAAAATACCAATTTACCTTTCTGAAGGGTGCAGCATAATAATTTTGTTCTATAATTTTGATTGATAAATTGAATTATTTCGATATGCCACTATGTAAATGACGAAATTATATCCAAAAACAAAGCTATGCCACGTTGAAATAAGCACAGCAAAACTACGGAATACCGTTAGGGCCATCGTGGTTACGCATTCAAATCCAGAGGGCGACAATGCGATAGTACGATGGCGACAATGCGATAGTACGATGGCGACAATGCGACAACGCGATAGTACGATGGCGACAATGCGATAGTCATCTTACTGTTGTCATCGTATTATCGCATTGTCGCCATCGTACTATCGCACTGTCGCCATCGTATTGTCGCACTGTCGCATCGTCGTCATCGTACTGTCGCATTGTCGCCATCGAACTATCGCACTGTCGTTATCGTATTGTCGCACTGTCGTCATCGTTTTATCGCATTGTCGCCATCGAACTAACGCATTGTCGACTTTCGCCTTCAGGTACACAAACTATTCTTATTGCAGAAACAAAATAGATGACTTTATAAATATGTACTTTGAAAGAGGTTACAGTTATAATGAAATCAAATTCTTATTAAGTTATAAAATAGGTATCGATGTAAGGTATGCCGAACTGTTAAGTATTTTTAAAAGTTGCTCCATCAAGAAAAAAAATACGATGTGCGCACGTGTACTGGAAGGCGATAGACATTGCGACAATACAATGGCGACAGTTCGATAGTACTCTTTATGAAATGCCAGTTTGTTTGCCATCAGTAGAATTGGTTATTATTCAAAATGTCTGTTGAAACTACTTCTTCAATTGTTTAAACATTCTTACTAATTTGAAGGTTATACATTTGGTGCATATTTTTCTTATAGAATTCAATATTTCTGCAATCGTATAATATATCATATTATATCAAGTAGTTGGGGAAGTATGCTCACAGTCATTTAGGCCATTCTTGTTGTTTTTTAAACACCGTAAACAGTTTTTGAGACCGTTCATACAAAATATTTCGTTTACCTAAAACGAAATCAATATTCGGCCGATAACATATATGTTTGAAATATAAAGTGGTTTTATACATGCGCAGTCATTTGCCGTCGTGTTTGATGAATAAGCATAAACCTTTACTAGTATTTTTCAAACATTTAATAAATCACTGTTATGGTAATGATATAAATGTTATAATAAAAGATGGCATCCGGATCCGGTTGCGTCTTGGCGCTACTAAATTGTTTCCTCTGCACGGTCTTCAACCAATAATTACGTTGCGATGATTAAACACAGTTCCATGATTTTTGCTGATATTGCAATATTGTGGTTCGTTTGGAAAATGTTTGGTGAAAATAAATGTTTTGTTTTCGATTCTCGACATCCAAATAATTTCGGATATAAAAGTACAGCTCGTTTTTCGTTTTACGATCGTATGTAATGTGTTCATCCTAAGGTTTGTTTTGTGATATGTCCCTGGCCGTTCATCCGCCTGTCCGACCGTACATTAGTAATATCTACATTATCAGAAATGTACATAGTAAATTTACGTTTAGCCTGTTTAACTTTTTTAGACAGATCATACAGACTTTACTGAATTTGTAACACACGCGAAAAAAGAGTTTGTTTGTTTTCTGTTCGTCTGAAAAAAATGGACCTATCGTGACTGGAAATTGCAGTTTTAACAAGCAAATTCGTAGAATTGATATCCCCCGCAACATATGCTTTGTTTGAGGATGGGTGCAAATCGGACGGACGAACATACTGACAGATGGACGGACGGAGGACAATAACTCAAAACTAAGACAGAGGAAGGTTCTTGAGCTTTCAATATTTATTAAGGTGAATTAAAAAGTCGTGCGTTTTCCACAAAAACATTCAATGTTAATATACACTAAATTAAACAGATGGTGTACAATGCCATTCGGCGTGCATCATCCTCTTATCCATATATATACTCATACCAAGTTTCAATGAAATCCGCCAAAGCACTTCCAAGATATGGCTCCGGACACAAACGTTCCGGACGGACGGACGGACGGTCGGACAACGCCAAAACAATATCCCTCCGCCTTCGGCGGGGGATAACTAGGAAAATAAACATAATCAAGTACATTGAATTTTGTATCTAATATTTAATGAATATAACACAGCCCACAAAATGACGTACATTTTTAGTATCAATATATGCAAATATTTACAGTAACACACACTACACGTTCGTACAATTAAATATTCATTTATTAGTAAATGACTGATTAAAACGAATTGACATTACAAAAAAAATCAAGGAAAACACGTCATTTCATTCTTTATGTAACAATAATGAATATAATACAGCCCACAAAATAAGGCACATTTAAGTATCAATATTTGCAAACATGTTCAATAACATACACTACATGCTTGTACAATTAAACAATGATTTTTTTAGTAAATGACTTATTTAAACTAAATGTCACTGCACACACACAAGAAATAGGTCGTCAATTCCGACAAAAGCAATGTTTAACGAGTCGGTATTTCTGTCTGCACGGGGGCGACATCACATTTGAAATTAGATGCACCACATTGGTAACGACTTTGCTCATCTGCTTTCTTTAAACATATAAAGCAAAACTTCGTTCCACAAGGGCATGCCATATGTTTGCATTTGTCTTTATGTTCAATAAAAACACCACAATGTGGGCACGCTCGAATCTTAGGACACATAACCCCAACCACATCTTTTGTTTCGCAAGTTTTTAAGATATTGAGCCTTGCATCTTGTCCACTGCATCCCAAATTTCCACACTGGTTTACTCCACCAGACTGCCATACGTTCATGCAAAACCAGCAAAACTCGTAATTTTTACCATCCTTGCGGCTGCATACTGGACATTTAACGCGCTGATCAGTGTTACGCTGCCTTGAACAGAAAGACTTGCATTTAGGACAATCTTTAATTCCGCAAGCCTTGCGATAGTTGTCAGCAATCTTCGTTTCAAAATGAGTTATTTCTTTATCAGTAAGCAAAGCCATACGCTTTACAGTCGGAAAGTCCCATTGCGCGTTGCAAAAATCGCCCCGTGTGCTGCCTTTGTAATTACAACGAAATTCGAAGGCGCCACCTGCCAATTTAGACATGCAGAACTCTGTCAGTGACTCTGGGCCTGAAAAGACCATAGACCTTCTTGCAAAAGAAAGAAAAACAAGTAAACGGGTGCATGACGCTCTAGGAAACACAAAAACATGTTAAGATATATTTTAAGAAGTCCACATTATTACTTTGATGGCATGTACTTCCATTCATTACAATTATACTTATATATTAGTACGACACTTACTAAGGACATGACCGCATGGCATTTTTGCTCTCTGTCCACCTGCCGAATCGTCCAAGGTTATAAAGTCTGGTTCCTTTGCCAAAGCAATGTCGCTTCCATACACCTTCGGGTCAGAACCGCCATGCAGTCGTATAACTATGAAAACAACGGCATTATTCCTAAGATCGTAGTCTGTTAAACACTGTTCTTGTCCGCGTTCATTCTTTTCGCGAAGGTCTTTGCCTACAAATACAAAACGAATTAATGTCACAACTAGTTGCGGGAAGCAATTTGTATAATTTTAGTTGATTTTTTAGAGCGACGAGTGACTGAATAATCAATTTTCCAACCCACCGTTTCGGAATGGTATAACTCTCAAAAAAGATGTACTTTGATGATAGTTATCATTTAAAATGTGAGATATTTTTGTTCTCAAACAAGGTTAAGGTTCAAACATAAACTGTTTATAAATAACATTATTATTAAAGCGGGACTGTACGATTTTTATATGTGTTAAATTTTAATATATTGATAAAATTATGTTATGATTAATCAAAATAGGCAATAAAAATTATACATTCAAGACGAATTTCATAAAATGCAGCAAAGACAAGCTAGCGCTGGTTAAACCCGATGCCGACATTTTTTACTCGTATTTGTAAGGAAACAAAATTTTGTCTTTGTGTCGTATGAACGAATCTGCACTAAAAATAAATTTAGATTCACATTGTACATGCATTATATATATGCTGGCGAATTCGGCTGGAAGCCATTTTCAATTTCAGATTTAAATATCTGGCTTATTTTGCATTTTTCGATACATGTTCTTCTTAACTTTTATTTTAATTTATACTGAAATATATGATACTAATTTTTAACTCATTTTATAAAAATTCATTTTTATTTGACAAAATCGTACAGTCCCGCTTTAAGGTTTAACATAAACTAAACGAATGCATTGGTAACTGCTTGACATTATTCCTCATAGCTTTCGGTAATATCTATACATTCTAAAAAGTACGTTGTAAAGCAACCACTTAACATTGTGGTGATTTTAATTACACATATTTGAAATTACTTTTGTATAAAAAAACGTATCTAAGTAAACGTTTTAAACAAGAAAAATCTAGTTCGTACGAGAATACATCCTAATGACTCAAAACATAACCAACATTTCGATTGTGCAACGAATTATACAATTCAAGAAGATATAGTATAAGTTAACATAAGATAAGTGCATTTAAAATCATAATAATCCTTTAGTTAAAGAAAAAAAAATAGAAAAATAGAACATACTCTTTAACACAAAGGGCATATTCATCACAATATCCTGTTATAAATAGCTATTTATAGCAGTATAGCAGAGTAGTTATTAATAGAACCATGCAATTGTTAATATTAATTTAAAAAAGAGTCTTTGAAAGACAAGTATTAATCAAAATGTTATGAATAAAAAAGCAATAACTTTTCGCAATGTTTCATTATGAAAATTATACAATACTGACAGAGAGCAGCGACTTACTTGTGTACAGAAGTCTAATATCATCATCTTCCGGTAAACGGAACACCTCCCTTACACGTTTCTTAAGTTCTTTAATACTGGCATTCTGAAATATAATATCCTGCTCTAACGTGTACAATAGAAACAAAGAATTATACTTAGTATTGTCGTATCTAATAAACATATCGAATTTAATGAAACTTTATACAAGTTATATTTTAGTTTTTTTCTGTAAATTAAAAAATAAACAAAGCTACCAATATCTGTAACTGTGTTTATCCACATCCACTTAACATTGTATAAAGCATGCACTACTTAATCTTTGAACATAAATGGTACCCACCGCAGGAATTGAAACATTTTTGGTCTCGCTGTTCACTCCCTGCGCGATTATATTTATATGAGACATTTTTAAGGCAAAGATAAGGAACACTATGAGAAACTGGCGATCGAAGTGTTCTTTTATACCATTATACGATTCAATGCTATTTAAAGACGCATGTCATATAGTAAAAATCACGCGCTTGTGTCATGATAAATGTGTCTATTACATGGGAATCTGGAAATGGCGTAGCTTTACTATTTTCTATTTCTATTCCATGCAATAAAGCCGAAATTTGAAGTAAGATGTGTATCGCAGTCCAAACTTAATTAAACACTATACATGTATTATTACTATACATGATGATGTTAAAGGTAGATGTTAAAGGGCTTTGTTCACTGACTTTAGGTCATTTAAAAAAGGCCATTAGATTAATTGACTAACAAGCTACATGGTTTAGAAACGTTTTACAATATTTATAACAGCAAGAAAATCTGGAATAAATTGTGTTGCCTATACCGAGATTCAAACCCGGGACCTGTTGGAGCAAAATATGGAACAATAATACTAGACCGCTCAAGATCTTCACTAAGTATACGAAACACGTATTTTCAAAATTATTGATTAAAACGCTCCATAATATAACAGATTTCCATTGGTGGTTATTACAAATTTTAAAGTTTATTTAAAAATGTTTTATTAATGAAAGCTATTTTGCTTACTAGTTGATAATGGCGAATTAAAAATGCGTTGCTTTCTTACCCCGGTTTTGAAAATTGAAATAGCAAATGTCGTGTTGGGCAAATTTCCCACTAGTAGACCCGAATGAATATATCCTCAAATTGCATACGGTAATTTGAGAGAAATTTCCCACAAACAGTGGTTGTCTACCTATTTTGAGATGAATGGAAGAGAAATTGTGAATGAGACCTTTCACGTAAATGTGTTGCGAGCTTTACAAAGGAAGGCTTATCTTTCATGATATGAAGTTATTTACCACTATCCGTTCACCTATTAACATAGACGATACAAGTGTTCTAAAGGTTGTTCATTTGATATTTTTCAAAAATCGATGCTTAATTCCTCTCATGGTCGGGCAGAGAAATGTATATGACGTGAGATATAATTTCTAAAAGAAGCAATAAAGTAGAATGCTTGATGCAGCTTCTTGAAGATGATTTGATTACGTAAAGCGCATTACTTTATTCTAAATTAAAAAAAAAAAACTTTTTATATTCAATAAATTATTAAATATTCTATGTCATACAACATTTGTCTCACAAATATGCGAAATAACTCATGTCTTCATCAACTGAAAATGTATGTCATCAATTTATGTAGCATTACTTGTTTTGCATAACAAGATATTGATAAACAGAGCAATATCACGCTGGCAGTTAAAGCCTAAATGCAAATACATTTTTTTCCCATAAAAATGTTGGACACTCAAAAACGTTTTTTTCTATTGTATAAATGTGCATGGCATTACATGAACAATTAAGCGTCCACAACAAAGTCGACTTTCAAGAAAAAAGTATTCATGCCCCATTGTATACATGTTTTGTTTGTAGACTCGTTTTTAAACTTAATTTCAAGTTTTATGGAGATGTGTATTTCTCTATTTCCGACCCATTCATAGCCATGGCGAGGAAACTTCGTTTTGTATGTGAGTTCCAGAAGCGCACAAAGCATGTTTATTGTATGTGAAGACTAAGAAAGCTTAGGTATTTATTTATGTTTGTTTGTATTTTGTATGTTTAAAAATTACCGGGTTTTTTAATACAAATTTGCAACGAAGATTTTTTCATAATTATTCGTATTTTAATCGATCACTTCTATTGTATAAACGCGTTCTTCAATCAATGCCCCTTTCCCCTAACTATAGCGTTTTCTTTCATTATTATGATATGTATTTTTTTAATGTAGGGAAAGAGTTGTTGCCACGGCCTACATGTTGCTACGTCACTGGCAAGACAGGTGAATGTAACGTGATCATTTGGTGACCGATTTATATACCAACTTCTGGTTTTCCAATACTTCAAGGACGGTTATATAACTATCGAAGGTAAACAAAAACACGTTCACTATGGATGGGAATTAAAGTAAAAATAATAAATCAAACCCTTGTTACAACTTTAGCGGCCAAAGCTATGACTCAATTTTCATGAAACATGGTCGGAATGTTTTTCTTGGCAATATTTAGACCAAGTTTAAATCTTGATCACGTGCGTCAAAAAACTAGGTCACAAGTTCAAAACTTCAAAAAACCTGCGTTTACACACTAACCAGCTAAAATCTTTAAAAAGTCATTGTTACCACTCTTCAAAATCATTTGGAACGTAATCAGATTGTTTATTCACTGTGTTACATGACATTCATTTTCTCTTACCAAGACACATTTTGATGGTTTAAATAATTTATCGTATTTTGATCGATATGTTCTTGTTCATGAACTCATTCTACCATCAACCCAGCATTCGCTTTTCTTTCATTATTGTGACAGTTGGTTTTTCAAATGTTGAGACAAAGTTTGTTGCCCGGAACTTCAAGGCTCACAGCTACGCTTCTGGCCAATACGGTTACGTGATCAAATCGGTGAACGATTTAGATACTAACTCCTGCACTTATTAATACTTCAAGGACAGTTACAACGTCATGAATATCGAACAAACAATCGGTGTTAAAGCGGACAGGATTTTCAGAAAATATTGCAATGATGTAAATGACTTTTTCTTACATATACAGGACTTATTCTGATATGCCAATTTCCTTATATGAATACATCTTTCTTTATTTCAACTGGAAATTAATTAAAGTAACTTAATAATAATTCGCTCTTATTCCGTCATTCATTGTGGTTTTTGCATTTTAAATCTATTTTTACATATGAACGATTAAACGTTAAACAACTTCAAAACCCTGACCCACTTTCCGATAACAGCTAATCAGGTAAAATATTGGAAATCCCATATAACCATTCTAAAGCCCACATGTATGACTGATAACACGTTGTCAGAATGTTTATATTGATAATATCAAGGCCATTTTTGAATCTCATTTGAGCGTTTCAGAGCAATCGCTATTCCCTTGTTTTGATATTTAAATAGTTGGTAGTTTTTACAATTTATAAAATTAATATTTCTCATTTCAGTTTGATACAGATGTCTTTTACACAGATACATTTCAAAAATAACAATTAAATGAAACGCAAGAAATACAATGAATTTAAAAGGCTGATCAAAGGGGATCTTTTTTTTCTGTTACGGTACATAACAGACCACCTGTTTCGTCATGCGACGTTTAATATATGGGGGTTTACCTACCATCATGGCAATTTACTTTAACGAGTAATGATTAAACGTCAGACTGTAAACATACTTCTATTCAGATACATCATTGAGCTGAAGTGCGGCCGTTTTTAAAGCATGGGGATATTGTATTGATCTCCGCTGTCTGTCCGTGCCCAAATTGTTGCTGTCTGTCCGTCCTGTGCCCTACATCCTCCTACACTATTAGCACTATAGAACCTTGGAACTTACACATATGGTAGCTTTTAGCAACAGTGCGGCGGTGCACTATTTTGAATTTTGATCTAACCCCTGGGTCAAACGTTATTGGGGCGGGGCAGTTTTCCTTATATAGCTATAGTAAAACCTGGCCACTATCTCCTCCTACACTATTAGCACTAGAACCTTGAAACTAACACACATTGTAGCTAGTAGCATATGTGCGACAATGCACTATTTGAAAATTGGTCCACGTGCACTACTTCCCCGTACCCCCAAATTTTTTTTCGTACCTAAACTTTTTCGTACCCAATTTTTTTTCGTACCCAAATTTTTTTTCGTACCCAACTTTTTTTGTACCTCAATTTTTGTTCGTACCCAATTTTTTTTTCGTACCCAAATTGTTTCGTACCCGTATTTTTTTTCCTACCAATTTTTTTTTTCGTACCCAAATGTATTTAGAACCCAATTTTTTGTTCGTACCCAAATGTATTTTCGTACCCAAATGTTTTTACTTAACCAAATGTTTTTTCTACCCAAATTTGTTTTTTTGGCATAACTTCTTCATTTCTTCCCCAATTGACTTCAAATTAATACTGAACATCTCTTATGACAACACGGTCTTTCTCGACCATTCATGTTTACATTACCCACCCCTGGTCCCCACCAACATAGGCCTAGCCCACCCAAAATTTCCTTTAAATATAACATCTATGCGGCGTGGGTAACGCGTCGGCATGTGCATTGCCATTTCTAGTCTATATTACCATGGCCAGGATGGGTTATTATTCAAAATGTGTGTTTTATGTTTATTTGTATATATGTTTGTCTGTACTTTTTTACAATTTTGTACATGATGTGCGTGAAGAATATCTTTGTTTTAAAAATTACTATTTTAAAGAGCGTATAAATGCTAATATTGTACATACATAGTCCACTTAATTGATAATCACATACATGCAGGTCGTATTGAGTGTTGCAACACTCTGCAGACTCAATCAGAGACCGATAAAGACAAATACCTCGCTTGGCTAAAAAGCGGATCAATGTTCGGCCGATAGAATATATTCGTGTATTTAAATATTAACTATTAAATGAATTTTCAGATAGCTGATAGCATTACATAATCGAAAAATAAACGTTTCAATGAATATATAGATAGATGATAGAATTACTTGAAAACACTTTAATTCACGTCTGTTTATATAGATGACAAAGAGCAAATAATGACAGGGCATTTCGTGCAATTTTTGTATTTTTGTTTTTAAATATTTTTAATTTAGTATTGCAGAGACAACAATGGATTTATTGCAGCACGCTTAATGCGTAGTGTGAGACATAATTTTACACGTGTGTACAATAAATATGTAAATAAACTTATCAAAATTGGGACAAAAAATAGTGAAAGTACGCATCAACCTCCTAACTGCAAGTTTTGTCTGCAGTTTGGTTTATCTGCTACACTTCTGGTTTACCGACGTACAAGCATAATGATTTGTTTGCCTCAACTACGCTTTTCATATCATTCATTGAGCTGTCGTATTTGTCATCATTGTCTTTTATGCTTAACTTAAAAACTTAAAAATACAATTGTAACATACTCACAATATAAAACTAAAGCGCAATAAGGTTAACTAATAAATTGCACTGGATGTGCAACCAATACATTTTCCAGCATGTGCCGCATATCACTTAAACTCATATGTAGAAGTACAACTACATAACGAAATAAAAACTTATCGCCTTCTGAATAATCAAAACCTTCTTGTTAACAAATTGTTAACCCCAGAAGAGGAAAGAAGGTTTTGATTATTCAGAAGGCGATAAGTTTTTATTTCGTTATGTAGTTGTACTTCTACATATGAGTTTAAGTGATATGCGGGGTATGTTCTACATCTGTGTTATAGTGATATGAAGGGGTATGTTCTACATCTGTGTTATAATGATATGAAGGGGTATGTTCTTCATCTGTGTTATAGTGATATGTAGGGTTTTGTTCTACATCTGTGTTATAGTGATATGAAGGGGTATGTTCTACATCTGTGTTATAATGATAAGTGGGGTAATATGTTATATATCTGTGTTATAATGATGTATTGGAGGTATGTTTTAAATATGTGTTTATGTCATACGTGATAATATGTTCCGCATCGGTGTTTAAGTGATATTTCAGGGTATGTTCTACATATATGTTATATTAAAATGTGGCGATATGTTCTACATTTATGTGATAGGGATATATTGGGGAATGTGCTTGATCTGAGATATAGTGATATTTGATGTTTGTTCTGCTACTACTTCTACTACTACTACTACTACTACTACTACTACTACTACTACTACTACTACTACTACTACTATTACTTCTACTACTACTGCTACTGCTAATAATACTAAAATAATAATTGTTTTTATTTGCATTTTTTATATATTATTATTATTATTATTATTATTATTATTATTATTATTATTATTATTATTATTATTATTATTATTATTTGCTCATGTCAAATTCGGAATGACTGTTTAATACATTTTGAAAGCACAATGTGATTGAAATATGGTTTTGTGGTAGTGGGTCCTTTTAAAGTCATTTACAAATGAATTAATCGTGCACAGTGTATCAATTTTCAAAGTTTACTGTAAAGAATCAAGCGTACAATACAATGTTGGAAGATTATAGTTTTTGTTAACTCGTCTTGATGACGCAATTAGATCACGCATGTTAACTTTCAATAGAACATATTTTTTTGTAATCTGATATGAAATGGATAAAGAATAATTTAAAGGTAAAATAGTAAGGGTGTGCACAATATACTATTAATATGAAAAACGGTGTTCAGCGTTTCTAAATGTTTGCAAATGAAGGCATTTTAGTTTTATTGTATTGTTCTCATACATAGAAATCGGCGAACTGAACCTAAGATAATAAGGGTCTTGTGTATTTTGTTCACAATTCATAAAAAAATAACCATCGAACAAAACGGATAAAAAATAACACAGGAGCTTCAATATACTATTACATTGACTGTACCTGTCGGGTTAAAATTTCTTAACATTTGCAATTTTGATGTTCGTTATGTCTGAACAGAAATTAATTAGAATATGTTTAATTATTGATGCCTAATACATTTCCAAAGTAAAGCTATTGCGAACGGACATTCTACAAAGCCCTTCATTAACAAGGCCACAATGTATAAAAAGGCTTTCGGCAATCTTTCGTTATCGTGTTGTATTAAAAGAACAAGCTAACTGGACTATACATAAACTGCTGTGCCCGTCTTTCTCGGTTTCACCGTACTTTCACTTTTGATGTATTTGTATTAATAGAACAAGTCACCGGACTATAAATAAACTGTTGTTCCCGTGTCTCTCGGTACGACCACACTTTTACTTTCGATGTATCTGTATTAATAGAACAAGCTCACCGGACTATAAATGAACTGTTGTGCCCGTCTTTCTCGGTACGACCACACTTTTACTTTCGATTTTTTGTAATAATAGAACAAGCTCACCGGACCATAAATAAACTGCGCCGCCCGTCTGTCTCGGTATCACCACACTTTTACTTTAGATATATCTGTGTTAGTAGGACAAGCTCCCGGGACAATATTATGATTACTGCGTAGGTTCACTATCATGCAAAGGTGTAGCCCGGGACTCGACGTAAGTTGGTGTAAGCTTGTTTAACATAGTCGGTTCACTATTAAACCATCCACCACCAACACTTCCAGAACTTGAATTATTATTTGAAACATAAATAACGATAACCTTAATACAACGATTAGCAATTTGTGTCTTTTATTGCCCAATGTTCCTGAAACTCGATCAGCACATTTTCCTCAAATATGTATCGGCTAAGTTTGAAACTGGGTCATATCGTCTGAAACACTTAGTCATTAGGTTAAATTAAAGAAAAAAGATTGTTAACACGTATAGTCAAATCTTCATGATATTGGGTAAGAAAATTCTTCATAATAAAGGTCGGCCGAGTTTGAAACTGAGTCACGTGAAGTCAAAATCAATGTTACAAGTAGTCTAATCGGATTTTTGAGAACATAGAAATGAAGAGTACAATGAGGCAATATTTCAGGGATGCAATATGTAAAGGTATATCTTAAATTTAAGAGGGTTTGCCGCCTTGGCAAATTTGGATATCTTGCCTAATTTGCATAAATCCAAAATGGCCGCCAGACGCGAAGTTCACTTTTCCGCATTCTACATTTATCAAATACTATAGCTTGTATGGTGTCTCTTTTAGGGTTTTTAGGTATTCTGAATCCATTTCTGATGTTTATTATATGATACAGTGTATAAAACTGAAGAAATCAGTTCAACATAGCTGAAGGATGCCAATTTGAGGTCATATTTTAAAAACTATATCTGATATTTGTTATCAACAATTGTAGATATATTTAGATTCGATATGCAAAGCAGTCTACTATACTCTAGTGTAATTGAATGTTCGTTAATACTATTGTATTTAATTCTCTAAGGTAGTTTGCTGATTATCTCAAAATCAAAAATATACATATAAATCGTCACATGTAGCACTAATTTGCTATTGTTAGATTAAGTGATAGTTTTGTGCTGTTTACATTATTCACACTTAATATCATTAGTATATCATATTACCTACATTTGGCTGTATAAAGTATCTTAGCACTTGTTTTGTCCACTTTCATTATTACGGTTGCAAGTAAGCTAAAAGCTATTCCTTTGTTGAAAGTATTACTATCTGATATGATGTTTATGCATGATTATCAATAATTATGCACATGTAGGTAATATTCGTCAATCCCATTCATTTTCGCCAATATTCTTCAATCCCATTCATTTTCGCCGTCCTCTTCTACTGTATCGTCATTTAAGCCTTTATCGACGTCTTCCGCAACCTCCTCTTTCAAGTTAGTATCTAGTACAGCATGTTTGACCTCCAGAGCATGAACAGTATGATGTACACGACTGCTTGCGACACCCACATCTTTCTTTACTGCACTTGTTGTCCTTCGGCAACCTTGGGTACAGATATCACATCCTTAATCACCCAGTCATACTGTTTTATGTCATAAGAATCGTCAGGGGATGCTTTGCAGTTTACTGCCTTCCACAGCATGATCTGTAGATGTGCACGTAGCAAGTGATGATGTAGGTTTAATTCTGTTGGTGGCAGTGACTGCACTTTTGGAGTGTTCTTCTTCTTTGTGAAGAGTTTGAAGCGCGCTGTTTTCATGTCATCCCCTGCCGAATTTCCTGGTCATAGAGGACATTTATGTATGGCTTCGATGCTTTGACAAGTTTCGCTATTTCCCCTCCTCTCCTAAAACATCATAAAGTCCTTTGAAGTCTCCCGCAAACAGTTTGTTTAAAACAACCACCTTCCCCTTCCCATATGGGTATGAGGTCGTGTCGCATCCGATGAGAGCATGCATGCCAAGGAGCTGCATACATTTTGGACTGTAGGTTGAGAATGTTGCATTGACATCTAGTATAGTACCGTCCCATTGTTCCATTTGAACACAACATTGTACATTTGCTTGATAAACCCAGAACACCAGAAGGATGAATATATCAGTATCATCACTGGGCACCCGAACAACTCCCTGGTTAGATTTGGCACATTCAAGCATGTATGAATCATTTGTAACATCCGCCTCATCATGTTCAAAAAGTCCATCATCCGGTGTCTCCATTTTAACTTTCTCTCCAAGGTTTAATGTACTTCGAGCGAGACGTTATTTATTCTTCTTGATTTTCATGATTTCATCTCTTTTTGGCAAGGGACTAGAAAGTGAGAGGTCATAATCAACAACGACTTTTCCAGAACGCCGAATTCTCTCATGGTCTTTTGCTGTCAAGGTGTTGTACTTGTCGAACACAAGTATCTTTTCCACAGAGTCTGCATACCGATCCAGCCTGTATTGAAGAGATCAAGTCTGCAGGACTTCCACCATTTGGCAAAACCATGTGATTGAAGAGTTATGACACATCAACTATCACTGTACTTGCTGCCCTTGGTGAAATGTCTACAACTCCAAGGCGTTTGACAAGAGCAGACGTACTGGATTTGCGCAAACAACCAAATCCGTCTATCAATGCACATGACACAACACAAAGTTAATACGCAAACAATAGTTCCAGGTCGACTTGCCGCTTTTGACCAATAATTAACAAGCGCAGAAATATGCTTTCTAGATCAACTTCTGTCTTTCCATTGTTCACTTTCACTTGTTGACTGAGTACACTGATTGTTTTGATTATGTTAGATATTGGCTTATAGAAACCTCCAGAAAGACCTGCAACGTAAGTTTCCTCCAGTTTCGCACCGATTTCACTTGAATTGGCAACATTTACATGCTCTGGCACAATTTGACCCGTGACTGGGTTGCACAATTGAGGTATGATGTCTTCTAACGGATGTGGGTACTTATCAACCTCTGCCTGAATCAATTCACGATCATTAGCATCTAAGGTTCGCCGGTGCTTTGACTCTTCTTTTTGTTGACTCTGTGTTTTCTTGCTTTGTGTGTGATCAGTATACATGGACTCCACAGAGTCTGATACATGCACTGCAATAGGAAAAGAGTCGATCCATTCGCGGACAAGATCAGGGGAGAGTGTCAAACCCTTAAGGCCACTTTTCCCTTTTCGTATGGCACAGTGGAAATATATATATAGTTTTTACCAACCAACTATTATTGTTTTGTCTTTTATATTTATACATATGTCAGATAAAATTTCAGCTATTGATTTTGTATTTTCCCACGCAACTTTCCGTACCAAGATATCAGAATACTATTACGTGTTTTAACAAAACAATTGAGAATCTATTTAAAAAATATCACACCTCAAGAGATCGGTTGGTAACAATTATTGAAATCGTACATACACAAGTGACCGGTTCATTATGTTGGCTATCATTATACCATTTGTGGCTTGTTGTTCTTTTTTAAATTAAACAAAATGTGTATGTTCCATTTTTACACATGCCTCTTTAATATTGGTCTTATACCAATTGACACGTTAATGTAAAGACACGTCGCCTATCTTTCAATAAAGTGCGGATAGTTGGTTAGTTTTCGCTGCCTGACAAATTTCAGTGATACTGAGTGTAATTGTTTAAATTAGGACGTTGAAAGCTGTATTGTTGTGCCTCGCGTGGTAGTCTAATGAAGCTCTGCACGATAATAATATATTAGGATAATAGATTTAACATCATATAATTTACTATAATTGTTACGACTGCTGTAAAAAAGTCATTTGCCTCATACTGTGATTTTTTGTTTCACAATTCGTTTCCAATAGTGAAAACTACAGAAACTTATTATATATGCATCTATATTCTAAACATTTTTTATCGTGTTCGATATTTCCATATCATTAAGTTTATTTGTTTTCTTTAAAATCGATGGACTTTAAAAACATACAAGTTATAAAAAAATGCACAAAATAAACTGTATACCATCAAATTACAGTTTGTGTTAATGTCCTTAAATATTTTCATTAGTTATTAGGTAATCAAAAAGTTTTATATGCATCGTTAGGGTAATAAATCTCACTATTAATAAACGGTGTCTTGTTTTGCATTTTAAATCTTATCAGAAGGTTACGCGCTTATCTGCACATGTGCCGACATGTCACAGGCATGCCGATTCACACTGAAGGTTATGCGTTCGTGCCTCAATCACAGATGTTTATTGAAGACAAATATATTGCTTAGATTGAATAACCGGAAGTAGTTTAGATAAAATCGTTATTTGTTCGATGTTATATATTTGTATAATAATAAAAAATAGATCTTAGTTGGGATACTTAATAAAGAATTGAAATCGTTTAGCCTATCTAAGGATTATCGCCGGAATTAAAACAATAAAATAAAATTAAAAATAAAAGTTAATTCGAGGCTCTTGATTTTATATTTCCTTTAAAAAATACTAATATAAGATATATTTATAGAGAAAAAGTTTTATGCAAATGCATATATGTGCTTTTTTATAAAGACTCTGGCCTACAAATGCGTTTGTGACCGATTTAAAACACAACTTAACGATATTGAGCTATGACGAGAAAATCAAAAAACTCAGAATAACAATGCCCTGCACATAATGACTCGTATTTGCTAACTCGTTTTTATTATCCGTATATAAACGTTATATCGCCATGCGTCAAACCGGTGAATTGGTTGTTGCCAGACCTTTCCTATTTGTCCTATATAATATCACGAAAACGGGGTCCAGATGAGTGGATAAGCGGCTGTCCGGTTAGCGTATTGGTTGGTCTATGCGCATCTAACCTAGGCGATCAGGGTTAAATCCCCGATCCGGGAAGCATGTTCCATGGAAGTTTGGTTGATGGTCACCATACCGCACAGGTTGGATTCCCACTGGGTAATTCGGTTTCCATCAAAACACCACACCAAAATGCAGCCTTAGGCGCGAAAGGACCTCATAAACTTCGAAACACACACACATGTGGATATGTACATAAAAATGTTCGAAAACAAGTAAGATAGCTGTGTTTTACGTTATATATATGCATGCATATGAATTCGACGATATTTATAATAAGAACAATTATATAAAATATATATAAACACGATGACATTTGAACAAGTTTGAAAACAAGCAAACATGTAAAAAAAACTCAAAAAAATTGCATAGAAATAATTAAAATAAAATCTATGTATAGCACTTCAAATATGTAATGCATCATAGTTATTAAGCAAGTAAGTACATTTCATACCATTAATAATTTATAACGATACGCCAAGCGGGTTCGAATAATACCCGAAAACTACACACCGTCGTGGCTACACCACTGCGATTCACATTCGGGCCTTTGCAAAATCGCGTTTATATGCCTAGCTCGTGAGCGGATTCATTTATCGGATCTGATAAACGTGTGTGTTTGTTAAACTTAATAGGATATTAGGCAGAAGCTAAAGGTAAGATATTTGACGATTAAAATATTAAATAACATGTGTGGGGTAAGGGAATGGAATAAATCCAAACACCGTCTAGAGGTTCATATGATTTATGTCGAAGCCTAACATATATGGGTGGTGTTTGTTTATAATAAATATATAAAAACACAAAACAAAAACCTTAAACAAATAACATTGAATTACAACCTATCAAAACTTTCAGACCATACATATCAAAATTGACAACTTCATTCATTCCAAACATAAACACATTTCTAAACAATGCAGAAAAAAATACAAACCATTTCGAACTGCAATTTAAATAGTCAAATATAGACAAGGAAAATATATGATGTTTCTTTTGCGACAGTTCAAAGACAAAATGCAGCATTGTAAGTTATTTGCAATCTCTAAAAAAGATTGTTAAGTACTGACCAATAAAAATCGTGTTGATTGCATATCTTTCATTCTGAATGGACAATACGTGCATGACACAGTTAATGGCTGAACGCTCACAAGACAAGGGACCGAATCTCACAACATATGTAAATGAATTGATTCAAGACAAGGGGCATAAACGCTGGTACATGACATATAGGCACATATACAACATAGAGTAAAAATGATCTATCCTACACAGACTCATTCTTCTTCAAAATGTCTCCAGACATTTACACTTTTCATATCTAGTTCTAAGAAGAGGAAATATGTTTGAATTTGAACAATTAAAGTTCATAAAAAGGTACTAACTTTATAAGGGAATAATAGGTTAGACCTAAATGAAAAAATAACGTTCGAACCTCGAATAACAATGAACTCATAAATGATACAAACAAGTAAACTCTACTTTTATGTATAACGTTGCAATCAAAGGGGAGTAACGATGCCAAATCAGAAATTCACTATTATTACGAGTTCTCCCCAATGTTCTATAAGCATAATTTATGAAAATAATGAAGAGACACAAACAAATCTTTAAAATAAAACTTAACAAATAGTAACCTCGTGAATAAACAAAACATGTGACACAATACTCAACTGGTTATCACATACTTTTAATGAAACAGTATCATATTAAATAACAATATAATGAAACAGAGGAGCGCAAAAATGGAGGGTCCCTGTTTTAAAATTACTGTGTAATCGCTGAACAAAAAAAAAACTTTAAAAAAAAATAATGTTTGTACAATATTTACAATTAAGGAAACATTAATAACAATATATTTATTTATTTTGCAAAGATATTGCCCAATTAAAGAAGATATTGCTCTTTTAACAATTTAGAGCAAGGATTACAAAATAAAATTGTGACAGAAAACAAAACAATTTAATAAATTTAGAACATCAACGGATACCTTTTTTTGTTTGTGTCTGAAATGTGTTGATATATTCAGTGCAAATATAGAATTTATAACACCTGAACCTTTGCAAATTGAGCATTTACACTTATATACAATGAATTAGCAAAACTGGACTTGGAAGGCTACATGCAGCCATTAGAGGTTACAAAATACCGTACTTTACAATCTGACAAGTGAAGCAATATGAATACATTGAACATAATACTCGGCAATATGTTCCAATTGCCATTTGCCAAAGCGGTCTAATAAGCGATATAGGTGTACCGGACTGCTGGTTGGACGACTCTCTGTCTAGACGGGGTCGGAGAAGGATTACTGCTAGATATCGATACATGGTAAAGAGATGAACCCACACGATTGGAATGACTGCCTTTGATTTAGGGGCTGCTTGGACTTAGAATACTTTTTTGTGAAACAGAATCAGTAGGAGATGGAAAAGAATAAAAATGGCAGGGGAACCGATGATAGCTATTTAGACTTTAGAAACAGCAGCATGAGTGTAAGTATTCCTTCTTGGTGGAATCATGTTACGCTGAATAACAGAATACGAACTTCAACTACAGTCACTATCACTTCCAGAATGCTGACAAGGCATTGAATGCGTTCTGACATTGCGGATATCTTGCGTTGCCTGTTTAGCTTGGGGGACAGAAACAACGGCAACACAGTGTATCTGTGCAGAGTTTGAATAGGTCCATTGTGGTCCTCTCTCTGTACTCAAACTGGCCTTCATGTGGCATATCTTGAACCACGCATGGTTCACTCTCCTATTTATCAGACAATGTATGTCTGCCTTGCCGATTGACATGCATATCAAGTACAAGATCATTAATGCAGACCTTATTCTCTTTTAAGTTACTATAATACATAGCTTAGTGCTGCAAGCTATTTTGGCGCAATCTATTGCCACTCTGCATGTGCATTTGAGGCGTTCCTTCTATTGTGCAATCCATACAGAGTGCAATGGCTCATTTGCGTTGGATTTCATTTCCTTGATTTGCGACTAGCTAGGCATAAACTGATGATCTTGGATGCTACTAAAACAGTAGCAAATGTGGGTAATATCCAATTGAGCTGCTCTTAGTAGCATAGTATTTCTGTACCAATGCCCAGATGCAGTCTTTCTAATTTGACTTCTTCTCGTCACAAATAGTACCAAACGTGGGAAGCATGGTTCGGACGAAACGCTCAGCAGATGGGCTTCCCATGGGGTGAAGAGGTGTGGTCCGGGTCTTTGCAAAGTTACTAAGTTCTTTGATGATCTGACTCGAAATTGTTGCCTATATCATAATGGAGTTGCTCAGGGAATGAGTGAGTAGCAATAGAATGTTCGAACAAGGCTTTGGCAGTTGTGGTCGCCTTCTGATTGCGACAAGGGACTGCCTTGGAACAACAGGTAAAGTGGTCAGATATAACCAACGCATCCTTATAAACACCTTTACATTTATCAACTTGACCTAGAGGTCTCAATAGGAACTAAATTTGAAGATGGAAAAATAAGAGTTTTCCTGCAAGCAAATACATCTCCTAAAGTAAGAAACATGACTGGAAATGCACTGTTCAATATCTTACCAGTACAATCGCTGTAAAGCAAGCCATATTGACTTTTCGGGATCTAAATGATAAAAATCATCATACACACTTCGTCACGCTATTAAACCATTCGAGTATGGCTCGAAGAGTTGTCGAACTTGTTCACCATCTAATGTGGAGTAACAATACACAGCTTTATCAATAAGTGATTGGCGATCAAAATCCCTAATTAATGTTTTAACACTGACTGACAGATCTTTCACATCTTTAAGTGTTGTACCACTATGAAATAAGATGATAACTTATGCAATGTCACGGCCACAAGACGTGTTTTTGACCTATTTAGTTTATTTATTTTACTAGCTGACGGTTTTGCGTGCACAATAATAATCTAATAAGCAGACATACTTGTCAGACACTCAAAGGCTGGAAGCTGAAATGAAATGGAATTGCAAATAGCCTTAATATCCCCGCAGATTAACTGTTGTTCCTGGCTAAGAACGTCACAATCTGTATTGAGTTTATTTGCGTTGTACATAATGTCACAAGTGTGCATCCACAAAGCGGCGACCTAACGCTTACTAATAGCATCAAGCTTTGCTGTAGACATCTCATTAGTAAATGGTTTAATGTCAGATGTTACAGAAAATGTTGTTGCATACATATAGTCACGACATATGTCCATTATAGCCAATATCAGTGCAACGACCATTGATTTTAAGAAGAGAGTTTTAAAGTTGGGCGTTTTAAGCATAATTTATGATAAAACGCCGGTTACAACCTGCAGTATACAGAAATAAACGTAACTGAATAAAATTTGCCTGAATGAGGAACGTAGCAATAGAAGAGGTCTTCAGAAGATCCGTGGCAACCCTGAAATAATGTGCGCCCAGATATGTTACCAAGTTTTAACACAACCCACACTTTGAACCTTTTAATTTGAGTTCCGAGTTTCTGGAATACAGCAGTCAGATGCTCCGAGTTTGTTTGAAAATAGTCTAAAAACACCAAGATTTTAAATCTATAAAACAATGCATTCGAATAAGAGAAGATCGCTCAGAAACTGTATCATACAATTTTAAAATATGGCACCTGAATTGTCATGACCAAATGCATACGCTTGCATTCGTTGAAATCTAGGTTACCCCATGACAATTTAGTTTTGGGCTTTCCTCTTCCGCCAACTTGACTTGGAAATACCCAGAGTGTCAGTCTTACTTTGAAAATGATCAATATTGCCACAGCAACATTCAAATCATCAGATGTTGATAGATCACACAGCGATTTCCATTAGGAAACGACAGGTAGAATGAATGAGAAACAGTGGAGACCAAAGAATCGGTGTTAATAAGTGCTATACAAGGAAGATAATGAAGCAAAATGTAAGTTTTATTCAAGTCACCAATCAAACGATCGTCAAATAAAGGAGAATTTGTATTTGTAAAGGAAAAAGAAGTCGATTGGACTATAAAACAATAATCTATGGGTGGCCGAAAGCAGAGTTGGTTATTTCTTTGGATTTGTCTGCCCCCGGTAGGGTGGCATATAGCAGTCGCACTTTCCGTCCGTCAGTCCTTCCTGCATTTCGTTTTCCGGAGGTTTTGGACGCAAAGCTTTCAGATATTGAGCTGATTTTTGGTACGTGAGTCTCCCTACATGACCTTAAGATGAAGTGTGAAATTCGTTCCGGTCAATTGATTTTTGGCGAAGTTTTTGGCCTTTGGCTGAGAAATTTTCTCTATAATAAACCGTTTTCCTGAGGTTTTTCACGCAACGCTTTCATATATTGAACTGATTGTTTGGTATGTGAGTCTACCTACATGACATGCAGATGAAGTGTGAGTTTCGTTCCGGTCCATTTGTATTTGGCGAAGTTATTGACCTTGGACTTAAACAATTTTCTCTAGAATAGCTGCCATGCGGCTTCAAAGCGCAGTAGGGGGCAATGTGTTTCACAAACGCAGGTCGTGTTCTTGTTAAATATTCTGCCTCGGTTGCTGTGTCCATGCCCAAGAGTAATAAAAGGGATGAAGACATGTATATGTTGAGAATGCAATGGGGAAGAAAAATAGGGCTGCTGCGTCTTTGGTGGCGGAGGATGCTGAAAAGGAGGCTGAGAGTCAAGCCGCTTCATAATCTCCGACAGTTTTCTATCACAGCTGGATTGCATACTTGAACGTAGAGACGTATGACGTTGTTCAGGATCTACTATCTGTTTTGAGGGTGTTGAGTCTGTGTTCGTATACCATTAGACTATGGTTTAGATTATAACGGCTCTGAAAGTGTAAGTGTTATCAACCCGTTAAATATCTATGAGAAGCTGGTTGTAATGCTGGGCATAATCACGCATGTGCCCAGTGCTGCTTCGAAAGACTAGCGATCGTATCCCATACTTCAGTCGTTTGCGCGTGATAGCGTTCCAACAGAACGTGGCTAATGGCCATTTTCAAACGCCTGCCAAGGGTGTGCTAACATACAACCAAAATAGATGACCAATGCATCAGACCTCTGGGCTGCGTAAACTCACTCTTTCATCGTAATGCTGTTACTTGCAGGTTAAGAAAAATCGACGTCAAGTTTCTAAAACATGCTGTCGATAGAAGCAGCATAACCAAGCGCTACCAAATGTTTCGGGCTGTGCCACACACACGTTGTCTAATTATTTGCCAATTAACTTCTTGATGATACTCATTACTTTATTTCAGGGAACGGGATCTTCTCGTGAAAATGAAAGGAATTTAAGGTATTTTAGTACTAGACAGCATTTCAGCTTCAGATTGCATACCATACACAACACCTTCTTGTCTTCTGCAACGGTTTCCTCAATTATCAAACAAATGAAGGACAACCACGGAAAGATGAAGATGGAAATCACTCAAAAGAAAAATATTTATAAATACTACTAGGGCAATATACCAAGGTACACAATTAAATTAAAGAAAATAAATTTTTGGTATCCCAAATAACAAACTTATGTCGCACTTCACAATCCTCAATCGAAAATGAAATATATAATAGCTTAAAATATAGATTATTATTATTTTAAAACATCAACACCTGAGTTGTCAAGGAATATCTTTTCTGTTCAGCTGAAATAAAGTGCAATACAAACTTTATCTCAGATATAAATGTACACAACTGAAACGTTGAGATGTTTATTATAAAGTGGCAATTTATTTAATTGTACACTTAAAGCCGGTCGAGTTGATATTTCTCACAACAATTTGGTCTTCTCAACTGACCAGAATTTACCAGTATTCGTCAGATACATTCTTAAGCTTAACTCTTGCATACTGATGTTCGCAAAAAATGTTCCAAAAAATGCCAAAAGCATCAAAAATACGAAACCTTATCATGTACATAACGGAATCCACAAGACTATTATTAACCTGTGACGTATGCACACTTTGGGTCACGTGAGCGCCAATTTCACGTGATTTCCACTAATGCGCTTTTCAAAACAAAGAATAACTACTAGATAACACGGTTTCCCCATGGCAAATGACGTTGTAAACAATGATGCAATGGTCATGTGGATTTACATGTGACCCGCGCTTGTTTAAATTTAGATCATTTCTGTCTATGGACAGAAATTGAAAAGCCCTATCTTTGTACTGAATTTGGGCATTTCTTGACCGATTTTGACCAAATTGTTTGCACATCTGACATAAATACCATCACATTTTGACTCATAATCACTTTTTTGCGACACATAACAAAAATGGGAAAATATACCAATATCAACTCGGCCGGCTTTAACATGAAAATATAATAACAATGCTTTAAAAAAAAGGATAAGTTACACTTACTAATGTGGAAACCAATTTTGGAGACAATCCTTCTAAATGTACAAAAACATTGTGTGAACAATTTAGTTTTACTAGATTAAATCAGTAATAGACAAATGTCTAAATATTTACAGACGTGAAAAAAAATTCAAAACCTTATCTAAGCAGATGAATAAGGGACTTGCTGAGTAGATCAACACGATCTTGCGAAGGACCAATGCAAAAGGCAGCATGGTCAATAATTTGGAAAATCTAACACAGGTTTCAAGTACTGACCAATCAGAATCTGTTTGATTGCATATTTCTCATTCTGACTGGACAACTCATGCACGACATAACAGTACATGGCTGGGCGAACACAATACAAGGGGCTTAATATCACAACTGATGCTAACGGATACATACAAGGCAAGGGACATTAACACTGGTATATGACACATACACACATATACAAAATAGAATTACCATGACCTTTCATATATACAGAACAAAAACAATACTGTTCTAACAATCGATAGTTTAAAGTAAGTAAGAACGCCCCGAGGGGTAAATGCTTAAGCATCTTATGCCAAAATGTATGAATGAGAACATTACCTTAAATCACAAGTTAGTCCATGTTGTTCGTATATATAAAACTTATTTTAAAAATATAAATCATGATTGATATAATTCAAGGGATACAAAGACTCTGTGAAATAAAAAAAAGAGATATGGTGATGAGCACTGGCGCAGCCTTTTTGTGTGTGTATGTAAACAAGAAGCTTCGTTTTTCAAATGAATATCAACCAGGACTGCCCGTTTGAATTATGCTTAATATCTACATGTCCACACAAACTATTCTTCAAACAGTGTGTTTACTCATTCACACATAACTATTATATAAGTAGATATTACTCAAAACAACGTGTTAAACTAGAGTACAATAATATAAATGTTTGTTTTTTAAATCTTTAATTGATCCTCAATGTGACTATAAAACCACTTATTATATTCAAATTTCTCAATTATATAAACACTGGTCAAATAACTTATATAGCAGATTGCGAGCAACATAAAGGTATCGAAATAGACCTAGTCATAGTATTCGCGCACTTTTACAATTCAGAACTTTCTTTTGATAGAAATCATCTACCAATTATTATAAATATTTCCAACTAAAATTAGAAAAGGCTCTTCTCCGTTTACTTCACAAATAGAAATGTTATTCGGGTAAAGCTTCAATAGGACGGTTAGGCTGACACCAGTTACTGGGTAATGTGAAGGACCGACACATATGTATTATAGTGTCAAAATATACCAAACATTCAACCAGTTGTATTACGTTAACTTTTGTCATAGCTTCGCCGACATAGCAATGTAGAAATTTCTGATGCAATGAAAAACATATTCGTCAACACGCCTTTGTTGTAAAGCATGTGTAATGTTCTTTTTGTTAACAATAAGTGATTTATAAAAATATGTATCACTCACTTAGAGACACAATTCTAATCTACTTGTCAACACTTAATATGTATGTTTGAATATGTGTTTCAGGATTGGAGTATGAAGACATGATACAGTCTACAGAGGTTTTTCAAATGTTATGGTAAGGTCAACAAAAAGTAAAGGTAAAGTATACAGCGGTCATATATATTGAGTTCATATCATTTTAAAATCGTGCTACGTTTATATAAATGTCAACATTAAAAACGTTTAGAAGTAACACTGAACAAAACTGTTTGAATAATTTATGGAACATTTGAGCCTTTTGAGCCTTAAGTTTAGTTATGTTTATTATTCCCAACTTTTAGCAGCATGTTGTTGAGTTTGCTTTCTTAATTCTATTCGAATTTTAGACCAATATTGATTCAATATCTACAATTATTATTTTTGTATAAAGCATATATATCTATTAATATTTCGATTCTATTAAATTTACTACATTGATAAAAGAATACAGTTTAAGAGGTTTGAAAATGATTTATAAGCCTACATTTAAGCAATGAAATTTAAATGGCTTCAAGGAATTGACTTATTGAAAGGAAAATTATTAAATACATCCGAACTGTAGTTTGAAAATATGAAACATTTAAATTGTGGATATCTATATGCAGCTGAATAACACATATTTTGTATTGATGTTCTAAAAAGGTTAACTTACGGTAACCGTAAAAGAAGTTGAACGCTGATGATTTTCCTCAAAATAATCTGTTTTTAAAGCCAGAAATGTTCATGTTTGTTCTTTATGTAATGGCTTAATGTAAATTTTCTTATTTATACCGGTGTTTTAAGAACTTTAAACGAACAATGTAAAAAAATATCCTGCTCTGAAATCTTTCCTGTCAAACAACCACCAATTAGATCCTACATACTTACTGTATTAAAGATTATTTCTTAGAATATAGTTTGAAGCTAAAATAATGTTTAATTCAAACAAAATAGTATTCACATGTAAAATCATCAATCAATGAAATTTGATGAAAATATATTGCAAACTTCCATTTGTTTTGATCAAACAAATTTAATTGGTTAAACATTGGGTTACTAAATTCTGATGAGATAATCATGGATTAAATATATAGATATAGCAATTAAAATGATTGACCATTAGAAGGTTACAATTGTCTGATTACCTGTGTTGTCTTAATTGCGAGACGCTCGACTGTGAATAACATGTCAGTCAATTAGCTTGGCATATTGATTTAACATGGTGTATTAACAACCTCGCCAAGTGACAAATAAACCTACTTAACGACATAACCCTCCCCAAATATGCCAATTCACATCTCGTCAATTGATGACAACTGTTATGAAACATGAAAGCCGGCTGCACCAAACCAAAATTGCGACTTTTAGCGTAGTACAATGTTGGGGCGTTTCTGATTTTCGACCCAGAATTTTCAAATCGAATATTCTGCCGATTGTTGAATATTCGTTCCCATGTTAAACCCTCAATTAAAACAGTATCTCTTACATCAACAAACACCTCTTTATCCTCTTAACAAGCATTTTGTCGAGGATCACAATAATTTTGCTTTATGAATTTTCAGAGGGGGACATATGGCGAAACCATAAGATAAAGGGTCTCAATTATCTTTTTTTTTGTATCCTCAAAGTGCACGATCATTGATTTTCTCACAGAAGAAAATGTGAGACTTTGATTTCAATTCATATCAAAATAAAAAAAATAAAATAAAATAAAACAAGTCCCTTTAAAGGTAGAACACGGTCTCGAACATAATCCAAATAAACTTAGATATATTGCTTCTCAAAGCAGCTAGCCAACAACTTAACAAACCAGTGGAGAATAAGAAGGAACTGAATATCGCCGAGAACAGGAGATAGATCAACAAGATGGCATGGCAACCTGCAAGAAAGAGGACAAACGACTCAGAGATGTAAGACGCTTACTGCAATGTACAATTACTATTATTATAAATGACAACTATTGGATTAGATCCAGAATGCAGAATAAAACGGAGAATCAGCCTGTAGCTTTGTCATTTGGCTCCCCCAACTGCTCCTCTGACATTATCCCTGTGTGAAATGTTGTGCTCGTTGACGAATAATGTCCAATCAGCGTCCTAACATTATTAAATTTATCTTTCCTAATATTGATAATACCGATTTATCAGAAGCTTTGTAACCTTAAACATTGAATTAGATTCTTGAGGCCTGGATTTCCTTTGCAGCCCGTCCAAGACAGATAAATCGATGTCGAAACATTCAAGACAGGTCGACAGGATGGATTATGAGGAACATTCACCGAATTACAAAAACGATGGTGTAAGCTATTTAATTGAGCTATGTATTATACGAAAATGTTTATGTGCTTATGATAAACTTCAATGTGATACTATTTGTCAAGGAAACTGTTCTTATAAGGTATTTACATTAAAAAAATACAAATAACAAATGAATAAAAATTACTGACGAATTAAATGGAGTAAAGCAACGTAATCAATGGGATTTCGAACAGGGCATAGCTATGGCTTTATGTATGTATTGATCAAGATAAGTACATGCTACTGGTTAACGCAGAAATTGGTATACTAACTATTTATGTCAGCAGCATTGGCTCGCTCTTCTCTCCGCACATGCTACTTTGATTTAAGTAACCATTGCGGAACGATATGTTTTCTTATGGGTCTTTTCTCACACGACAAGGCAACATCAAATGTAATTAAAACTATTGGACTACACACAACGGAGTTTGAAATCGACGTTATGGTAAACAAAGACAAATGGGTAAAACTCTCAGTGTTTTCATGACACATGAACTGTCCTCATAGAATACAGGAAAGTGTCATCATTACCTTAAAGTGAATAAAAAAGGCATTGTATGTATACTTGTTTGCAAATTGTTCATTCGACTATAACGGTTCTTTATTGCAGACGTTTCATGGCAACCCCCAAAGGGCCGGTAATAAGCGTTCAGTCAACAAAAATGCTAAGCAGCATTCTGGAAGACTTCAAGAGAGGTAATTTACTCAATATGTTTCAAGCACGCAGGCTGTACAGATACTAATAATAGCCCCACTACCATAGGTAGAATGGGTCATCTTGAAGTCGCATTGTCACTTGTCCGTTTGTCTGTAAGTACATCTGCTTTTCTCTTTGGACACTTGTGCGGATTTTTACTTGCTCATGCATTGAAGCGATGTATTGTCAACATAGACTTTGTCCGAACATTTACTCAACAATGTGTGGAAGTATTTCGAAAACACTTAAACGATGTGAAGTTAAGCAATTGCCCTGTGTCTATCTTCAAGGTAAGGTCATTGTCAATATTGAGCACATCACTGCCAAACAAAAGCTCGTATGCAGTAAATCATGACCGTTGCTTTCACTCCTTATAGACTCTCTGGGGGGTTATTGTATGATATATATTATGTGACAACAATTAGATGTGTGCTGTGTGCATGATGTAGAAGGTTCTACCTTGAAAGTTGCATATTTCAGTCTCCAGAGGCTTTAAGCAGTAGAACTTACTTTGTTTTATGTGAAAGAACGACATTCATAGACTATATATGTCTAACATCAACGTTGTGTGACAATGTTCTGGTAATAAAACGCTAACTTGACAGATTATATAGATGGATCATATTATTTGGTATACTAACCGCTTCAAAACCTATCCCTTAAACGTGTAAATAGATATCCGATAGTAACAACACATGCATACTGAAAATATCTGTTAAGTATTAAATTCAGGTGCCATTATTTGGCATTCATATTTTCAATTTTTTGTTTGCGTATGTACATTTAATAGAGATCATTTAAGACATTTTAGAATTTGCGAAAAACCCGTTTTACTTTTTTTAATCTAACACGCGGGGTATATCATAGCTCGATTGGAATATATTACGTTCCATCGTAATAACATATTACAATTATGCACAAATTTATGGATGGAAATTTAACATGGCAAAGAAACTTGAGGTTTAATAATCTCATCGCATCAACTTCGCCTGTTGTTCTATCTTGGACATACCTGCAAACCATCTTCCTCTAGGCGTCTCGGTTCTGTGAGCTTTTCTCCAGCTGTCACCACATTTTGCCCATCTGCTTGGCATCTGCATCCAGGTCTCTGTTCCAGGTGTTTCGAGGCCGTCATCTTTTTCTCTTGCATTAGGGGTTTCAGGTGAAAGATTGCCTTGTCGTATTGTATACAGGCTTATGAAGGATGTGGCCTATCCATCGCCAAAATCTATGAAGATGTATAATACAACGGGTTGCTGCTTTGTTCTTCTCCATAGGTCTTTGTTGGTGATCTTGTCTGGCAAGTGGATCTTAACTATCTTAACGACCTTCCTAAGGCATGAATTGATGAAGACTTGGATTTTCTTCATGGTGGTCCAGTCCTCTGCTAAGATTAGTATTGGCTTCACGATGGTATTGGCAAGTCTGATCCTGGTGTTGATTCCTATCGAGCTACATTCCCATATTTTATTCAGCTGAAAGGTTGCACATGCTTTACCGATTATGATGATAAGGTACTGTCTAGCTTAGTTGTCCGCAACGATGTTGGTCTTTTTCAGCATCCGTTGTTGCGTATGGGAGAGAAGAACAAAATATAACGGGATATCCTCTGAAAATAAAGCTGGGACTATTACCATTGAAAGTTAAGCTTCATTACCGGCATTGCATCATTAGACAATAAATAGTACAATAATGTTTAATGTGTTATCATGGTATCTATTTGAACGTTTTTGATTTTGACGATTGCTAACCATGATACATGGTGTAATGCAATTGTTTCTAGAACGACATCAAGTTTAGGTAATTGCACTATTATTAGCTATTTACACAACAAACAAAAACAGTATTTTAAAAACATTTAAAAAAAAAAAAAAAAACTAAGCAAATTACAGGTTCGGTCCCTCAAATTAACAAATAGAATTTTATAATATAAAGAAGTAATTTCAGTTAACACAGACAAACACATAAAATCCCAATACATCATTTACATGATACAACATTCTTTATAAAATAAATCAATAATCTAAATTTATTTTACTTTTTGCAAAATGTTATAAAAGTTAAAACGTTCTGGTACCTGCATATAATAAAAATGTAAAAATGCCTTTGGTATAGGATTGAATTTAAAGTGATATTAGACGCATCTAACACTATATGCTATGTTTGTAGGTGTTTATCGCAACCGTTGTTTATGTTTGGAGTTTTCACTTCATATACACTTATATTTGTTAATGCAGCATCAACATACTAAAACAATATCACGGAAAGAGAAAAATAATGCATTTGAATATCCACCGTACTTTCAAGTGACAAAAGAAATCGATGTACGATGTGAATCTAAATTTAGTTTTAGTGCAGATTCATACGACACAAAGACACAATTTTGTTTTACGGATCATTTTAATTTCCTGCAACGATATCTATCATACGACACACAAACACTAACTCCGATCCTATTAAAAAGACAGTTCCGCAAGGCTTAGAGGACTGGGACAGTCATGCAAAATATCGAATATAATATATATTTTTAATAAACAACTGGTAGCAAAATGAGTTGCAGATAATTTGTCAGTTACCACATTTTAACTAACTATTTTGACATGTTTATTCTTTTCAGCTCAATCAAACAGTGAAAGATGCGTCTAATATCACTTTAAATTTGGTTGCGTGCATGCTATTCTGAACTCAACGGTCAGCTGGCAATGCCATGTGGCGTGCAAAAACAGTTACTTGGGAACTTCTATCCGCAACTTATCTCACACGCTAAAAGAAGTTTGAAGACAGCTTGAAACTGAATAGAAGGTAGATAGGTGGGTCTCATAAAAAAATGTGCAATTTTATGAATGTGTTTAATTTTTATACTTAACATTTTTGCGGATCATGCCTTGAAAACTAAAAGACGTATCAACTTGTGCCTTGTACAAGAACCGTGTTCCCGTCTTATCAAAGATCGTTCGACGAATTTACTTTACGACTGTGTTTGTAATTTACAATCAATAAATGGTTATGATCATTATGTGAAGATTGACTTTAACGAACAAGAATTACGGTTATTGGACAATCACATGGGATGTATATCTCTCTAAAAATTGGATCGTTGTTTGAATGTGTCGTGCGATATTTAAAATGGGCTCCATAAAGTTTGCTCCTTTATATTTAGAGTTATTTCCCGATGTTAATGTTTTTACTTAACCTTTGTCGGAAACATACCTCAGAAACTAAAATGGATATCAATTTAAAATTAAAAGGTAGGTTCATCTTGAAACTGAATAGAAATGTAGATCTTTTATTATTTAGCGAGGGAATCCGTGTACGTGTAACAAGGTTGTATGTTCTTGTAATTTAAGGCAATACGCTTAAAATATGGGAACGAGTTACAAAGTTGCAATTTTCAAATATGAGTTACTTCGCAACCAATAAATAACGTTGATAATGTACCTGTGACATGAAGAAAAAGACTTTTATAGACGGTACAAACATAATCTTATGAATTCTTTTTAATGTTCTAATATTTAAATAATCACACAAACCATTTAAATACATTTAATAGATCTTGTGTTACCATGTTACTCATTAACACAGTCAATGCATACGTGACGTTATTACAATTCACACCACTCAGAATCAGAATTTATATCGTTTATGCAATTACCCCATACCACATATCAGAGTCGCCAACACGACAAGTTTGTACACGCGAGAACGACAACACCAAACACACATTTATTTCGCCCATTTTGGAGGCATGCTGGCGCCTCCGATTTGTCATTATGGCGCGTTGGCAGATTTGAAAGTCGCTAACATGTGGACAGGTACTGGCGGACTTTAAGGGCACAAACACGAAAACAAGCCAGAACGACAACTATGCGTGTCCATGGAACAATTACAAAATGTGTCCTTCTTTTGTGGCAGCGGGTTTGAAGGTCAACATCACGGGGACACACAATAACGACAAACCAGCAAACATAACAGGTAAATAGTATGATACTTTACCTGAGAGAACCATCTCTATTCACAAACCTAGGTTTGTAATGTTATTCCGCCTCAAAAGACCGGACACGTCTTATCTAATAATGTTTATTCGCTCAAGAATAAACTGTCTTATTCAACGCAAACGCTATTTGCCTAAGGGATCGCCGAAACTCAAACTCCAATGGTATAACCCATCCTACCCAGTCTATTGTAACACAAAGACTCGTCCACTAAGTACAAAACCAATGCGAGTGAAAATTGTCGGTCTTTTACCTGCTCGTCGAATCTCAGAGTATGTCGCTCTATTGGTTTACTATTGTTTACATTTAAACCACGTGGTTTAATACATTTGTCTTTAACTCTTTCTTTTCAAAGGAGAACTTTTTTAGTATAGACAATTGTATCTTGTTGGCGTAATTACATTTATAATATAACATTCAGTATATATTTTGGGGAAGATATTAAATATTTTGCATTTTTAAAATTCAGTTAGACCGACCACGTGGTTTCATACATGTAAATGAAGAACTTGTATAATTATGAACAGTTGTATCACTTTAGTGAATTAGTGAAATGTATATGTATATGTATAACATAAAATCATTATAAATTCTGGAAAAGATATTACATAAGTGTGAATTAAAAAAGACCGACCACGAGATGGTATACTTCTAAAAATTGTGTTTTGTAAATTAAAATCATATTAAGTTACCGTGAATTATTAGACAAAGCTTTATTCTTAGATATTTTATGTTTGCATTAATTTGAAGTTATTGTCTAATCATTTTTCTCTATCCGATTGTATTAACACAACTTTTTGTATTGTTTTATATTGCCATTACGGGCACCAAGAGGAAGCGGTGTCGTCTCAAGCCATGGGCACGGAGAATAGACTTGACACCGAACCAGGGTAACGGCTTTGGTTATATAAAACGAAACGTGGACTCATCTGAGCGGATATTAAGGTCGGTTAAACATGTTGTTTCATTTATCATTACAGACAAGACAAACATTTCAAGCGGAGAATTTAACTTGTTAATGATTTATTTTGCTATAAAACGTACAACTTATGGAAGTAGAAACAATAATTGTATCTCTATTTGTTTATGGGCAGTCACGCTAAGAAATAACAAGACATATCTTCACAGAGATCAACGGCATTTGACGTTGGTTTGTTTTAGTGAAAGATAATCAGTTAAAACAGTTCGCATTACCCTTTCTATATGCGCAATTCCTAACTGCATCACACTGACATCAAAAACGAGATGCTGTGCAAGATTTAAGCTTATTTCTCATTCTATATTACTTTGGAATATATAATTATATTGATGAAATACATACATGCGCTGTGAAGTAAAACCATTAGAGTTAACCCTTCAAACGCGAATCATATATTTTAAATATGTGTACTCGCGTTCTTCAAACAGACCTATTGAGTAGTTTGCCGTACATAGCTATGTGACTCGATTATTGATAGAATTGTGAATGTTTCCGATCATCAAACTATTTATTTCGAGAGTTGAGAGTGAAACGTTTGTATCTACATCGCCTTTGTACTGGGGATTAAGTAGTTTCAATCAAAACCCTCAGTTTATACCGTTGCAAAACGCAGAGCTGTATCCATATGGGTTTACAATTGTATCACGAAGACATTTTGATTATGCTAAAATCACAAATAGTTGGTCAATTTAATTACCTGTTTGCAATCGAATCGGCTGCTAAAATCTTCTACCGGAAAATGATAAGTATAATGGGGGGTCATTCGACAGACAAGGCCGAGTGATCCTGGTGGAAAGCGTGGGTTTAAATACTTCGCAATCGTGTCAACACATGAATACGATTCCCGAATATATTGTATTATTAAATATCAGTCAATAATATTTCCTAATATATTGCCTGTATAATCCTCACAAAATAAATGTATTTATTATCGGTGAGGTGATACATGTCCAATGAAGCGGAAATCAGGATGTCCACATGCACAGATTTGTAGGGTAGAGCGTATACGTAATTTAAATCGTTTTATTTATTTATGCTCTGTTTGTTTAAAGGTTAATATTATGTTTTACGTGTTACAGTATAATGGGGAATACTGACGTAATATAATGTATCAGTGAGTCAAAAACTGATCAATGCCGTTTTGGTTTATTCGTTTGCATTCAGTTTGACCAACTGACTTTCCTCGTAACAATTCTGTTTAGTGTGTTTGATGAGGTCCACAAACAAAGTATGGGTCCCTGGTTCGATTTATCGTTTAGATAAACAGTGCCCGCTCTTCTTTCTTTTCGATCACATACCACTTACGATTTACCAATTTAATGCAGCTAAAAAAAGGGGGTACGCGCGACAGGCGTAGACGATAACCGTTACAAATGCCAGTCATTTTGGATAGGGGGTGTATCAGGAATGTTAAGCAAGAATGCTTCTGAACCAGAGATCAAAGCCACAGGCAGGTGGAAATCTGACGCATGAAAGTTGTGCATTCGTTTGAGGATAATATAATGCGCCAACAATCGATGGATGCTTACCTTTTTGTTCTCGCTACGTACTCAATCGTCAACAAGATTAGAAAGTGTGACGTTAATAAAACAAACACGAGCGGAACATTACGTATTTTCTTCAATAAGGTTCCATGGGTGTATTTATATATATATCGTAAAAAAAACCAAGTTTATTCTAGCCATATTAATTAATCCATGTCGGCATTACACTTGGAGTCTGTTTTATAAAAGTTAATATACTCAATACGATTGGTAAAGCAGAATGGCTTATTATAACTTGGTAGAAACGCATTTCCCGGGTCTCTATTGCAACGAACACTAAATCAACGAACAACAAATATGATCGCAACCTTAATTCGAAATTTCTAGCGATCAATTGTGCATGCATACTATATTTATTGATGTGCGTTGGTGCGTATCTTGCAGCACTTGTAATATAATCCATGTAACGAAATAATAATAAATACATATAATGATAATAATAACAAAATATGACACATCAATAACATAATATATAAATAAAACAAACTGCGGTAATACAAATTCGTATACATTCGTTTGAGGTACCCAAAATGTACGTCTTCGTGCATTTTTGAACTTGCTTACATGATAACCGATGAGCTTATATTTAAAAGGCACGTAAACAAATTTGATTCTAAGTAAATAATATAATGGAGGCTTAGTCCCGGTAGATCAAACAATCTGGTTATATTGGTATAGGTTCGGTATATGTTTGGTTGATTGTGCACTTAAAGCGCCTCTGTATTTTCAAAATTATTGTGATTGAACGATTGCCAATAGGCTTATGATGATCAACGATGGCTATAAATAAACAAATATCAGGTTGTTGGTAGATAAGCAGTTCCAGTGCCTCTACTGGAACCGGGACTTAATCCCAAAAGAAAAACAATGTGGTTATATACAATGGTATATGGTTGGTTGGTGGTGCACTAAAATGTGCTTATGTATTTTCAAAATTATGGTGTTGAAGCGATCGCCAATTAAGCTTATGGTGAAATGTCCGGTGATCACTTTTGGCTATAAGTAAATATTAAATAAATATCAAGTTCTTGGTAGATAACGCCGTTCCCGGGTATCTACCAGAACCGGGACTTAATCCCGGAAGAAATTTGTGGTGGTTATATATAATGGTACATGGTTGGTTGATGGTGCACTAAATGTGCGTATTCATTTCCAAAATTATGGTGTTGAAACGAACGCCAAATTGGCTTATGGTGAAAAGTCCGGTGATCACTTTTTGCTATAAGTTAATATTAGATAAATATCAATGTAAAGAAGTTCTTGGTAGATAACGCCGTTTCCCGGGTATCTACTATAACCGGGACTTAATCCCGGAAGAACATTGTGGTGGTTATATATAATGGTACATGGTTGGTAAATGAAGCGATATATGGGCTTCTATATTTCCGAAATTACGGAGAAAACATGATTGCCAATTGACTTATGGTAAAATGCCCGTTGATCATCTTTGGCTGTAAATAAATAAATATCCGGTTCTTGGTAGATACGCAGTTCCAGTTTTCAAGTTGTTGGCTTATTATTAGCCTGGGGATGAATTTAATGTATTAAACACATCAATATGTTATTCATAGATCTCTACTGAACTGGATCTTGATCCCAGAAGAACAAAGGTCGTTATTTAATGCTATATATTTGGCTAGCATTGCCGTTTTGTTTACATATACTTGTTTATCAAATATTAAATAAAAAGTGTTTTATAGTTACCAAGTGGTCTACGGTGGAAAGCCCGACTTACAATTTTTGTTTTTATCGATTCATGTACAAGTTGCTTGCAGACACACGTACATACAACCGTAAAATATATATGACTTACTGATTTGTTATATTTTATAACTTTAGTTCGCCGTGGTATTTACTTGTAACAGTTAAAAACTGTATTACGTGTAATTTTGTTGTAAGGTTTGAAACTCAACGGCCGAGTCCCTCGTGGTCTGAACCTGTTTATTAATCGGGTATTAAATGTCACGTAAGGAACGTATGCATTATCGGATAATCGATGATATGGGATGTCTTTTATAGGGCAGAAGACGTGGCAGATGGTTCTGATCTAGGCTTGCAATATTTAAGGATCAACACCGCGTGGGTTTGTAAAAGGCGGAATGCGCCTGGAACACATAGAATAATCCTATAATTTGCAATTGCCCTTTCAATAATCAACATGCTGTACTTTTGATCACCAATTATGGTGGTAACGAAATCGGACCCCGATCAATGTTACACATGTCCCATGATTATCGATACATAGTGGGCTACCAACAATAGCTTATATCTGAAGCGATTCAAGTTTACTACTTATTCTGTCCGCGCATAAATTGGCGCTATGCTGATAGTAAACATAAATAAATAAATAAATAAGTAAAAAAAATATAGACTTCCTGAATAGAATCTTAGATGCGGGAGGTTGCTATATCTAATACCCTGACATTGTTGAATCGCGTGTCCTTTTCAAATCCGATGACACGCCCAAGTTCTCGTTAGGATCGTTATCATGTTGAACATTGTCCGGAGCAATCTAGCCTTTTATTTGAGCAAGGTTTCGTGTTTTCCAAACTTAATTTTAATTCATTGTTATTGCTTGTAAAGGCTGGCGTGTGTTCATGGCCGCTGTGTGGCGAAAGGCCCACTTCCTGCGGCAGTGGTCCTTTTTGGCATAGTTTCTACGAACACACTTCACGCTTGTCACGGGGGATAGACATTATGTACTTAAATTCCCCGCCGTTCTCGGGGAACCTGTATAATACAAATGATCCAAGCCTTGACATTAGTATGCCAAACCTTTAAGATAATAAATTGCGTAGTTAAACTGTTTGGCGTTTGTCGTTGAATAATAATGTTTATTCGCACAAGAATAAACTGTCTTATTCAACGCAAACGCTATTTCCCTAAGGGATCGCCGAAACTCAAACCCCAATGGTATAACTCATCCTACCCAGTCTACTGTAACACATAGACTCGTCCACTAAGGACAAAACCACTGCCCGTGAAAATTGTCGGTCATTACCTGCTCGTCTCATCTCAGAGTATGTCGCTCTATGGTGTACACATTTTTACATTTACAACCCACCCTCCCACTTAATGTTTTATTGTAACACGATGCTTGCCAGATTTTTGTTATATTCCAGTCTTGTCGAGCATTACGAGCTCCATTAGAAACCCACATCGTCATGGCTGGGACTTAACATCGTACGGAACACCGTCAGTCTGTCAAATGGTCTACTTAGTTCGGCCCCCGACGACAGATTCCTGCGTAATTGACTGTACCAGTGTTGACGAATTTTCAGTTCCGTGCGTAACGGAGTACAGCATAGAACGTATATCTAAACATAACGCACCGCACAAAACAGGTACATGTGCGGTTAGTTCATGCGTATGGTTGTCACGTGAGTGATGGTCACTCAGGCGGACATAGGCGGGAATGTGCACGGGGTTTTCATTGTTTGGTCAGTTCTACGCTTGACTTTGATCAGTAAACTTTTACTTTTGAAATTCGGACCGCATAAATAAATTGGTTAAAATGACCAGTTATGTTTGAGTTACACAATGTCCACAGTTACATGTTAATATTGATTGTTTTCGGGTACAGTTTTACCAGAGTAATTTTATATTAGTTGAAGTTTTTTCTCTGGGTTTTACTCTGGCCTTGAAACCACCATTTAAGGATAAAGCATATAAGTGATGTATACAAATTAAAGTTGTACTGTCATGTTATTCTACGATTATACTTGATTGTTGTATATTACGATATGTAATATTCTTGTATGTATGTTGTCAATATACTGATCGCAAGTTTTGCCCAATGCAAAACGATTTGTGTTTTGAGCTTAGCTGTGTGAAAACCAAAGTATTGTGTTCATCGGCATAGTTACCTCGAACACACTTCCCGCTTGTCACGGGGGATAGACATTATGAACTTACATTTCCCGCCGTTCTCGGGGGAACCTGTATAATACAAATGATCCCAGCCTTGACATTATTATGCCAAACCTTTAAGATAATAAATTGCGTAGTTAAACTGTTCGGCGTTTGTCCTTGAATAATGCTATAATGTCTGCTGAAGCTACATTGTAACTACTCGATAACCGCAACTAAATTGTAGTGCTTTACCTATGCTGTTTAAAATCAGAACAGATACCCTATGAAGCCTAATTATCAAATTTATTCGATAATTCTCGTTTCCATGGTAACCAATGAACATGATTTGAAAACAATTATAGGAAGAACTTACTTACATTATATTTACGAGTGTTATGATAATCAAGAAATTGTCTTGAAGAATATCTTCCATTTAGAATTTAAATTTTGTTTACATGCGTATTAATGCTCAAATCGTGAAATTGATTGATTATCCGTGAATGAAAGGACGCGCTAAATGTTTTGATAGGTTGCATACAGAGTCAGTGGCCCTTTTAGAAAAATACAGTGTTGGGCGATAAAGCGAATCAATATTCGGCCGATGGGATGTATTAATAATATAAAAAAGTTATACAATTTTGTAGGGATGTTATTTGATTCACATGTTATAATCTTTATATATACTTCATATTTCAATGACAGTTTGCTCCCGAATTGGGTTTGCTTTAGTAGCAACTTGATAAGTCTTTCCCTTGCCTTCAATCAATTGCATGTCCGCTTAGATGGTTCAACAACAATTATTATATGATGAGATTCTTATCTTTAACTGGCTGCATATCTGATGAGGATACTTTCAGATTATGAATCTTACATGGAGATGTCAACTGCTCTTGTTTGGTGTAGGGTATTACAATAATACTATACTTAGTGTGGATGTTTTCCTTGTTTTGTTGAAAATTAAATTTCACATATAATAGAGGAACAAAATGGTCCACGAAATTTTTATTTCGTCCAGTTGATTTAACTAACTTGGTGGACAGAATGTCCGGTCTTTAAAAACTTCATTAGTGAGGACTGTGCTTTATGCAGATTGTTAATTGTGGTGTTCGTTTGTAATTGTTTGATGCTTAATTGTATTGTTTTTTCTCTACTCAGTATTGACTCAGAGAATGCTTTGTGCTGAGTTTAAACTGTATCATACAGAAAACCGTTTAATTATAGATGTGTGTTAAGTTCTTTTTCTCATTCCATGAAGATTAAACAATATTCGGACTTAAAAAGTGGTAATTATTGATTACGATTAGGATGAAATCATTTCACTTAAAAAGAGGTCTGCCTCCGAAAAGTAATTTTCAGATGGCTTTAGTATGTCTGCATAAAATGACGCGGACTCCGAAACCAATGTCGGAAATCAATTCGCGAAAACAATGATCACTAAGTTCCATTCCTGTAGCATAACATGGGTTAATCAAATTAAACATTATAATTAATTATATTGATATGCGTGTGTATGTTCTAATATATATTATTTGGGATATCACGATTCAGTATTTATGCTAATTCTTCATATCACAAGGAAGTGACATATGTTGTATTATATACTTTTAAAGTATACTGTAAAGTGTATTTGATGCGTCGACTGAAACTGAATGCTTATTCCCTCCAACAGCATGGTGATCAACACAGACAAAAGTATCACTATTTTCTTTTTCCTTTAAACAGTTAAACGTAAACTATATCTTATCTGTTATTGAAAACGGAACCTCCCTATTCTGTTAAAGAGTTTTTATCAGGCTATTTTTTTTTTTTTAGACATCAATTTATATTTAACAGCAATGCTGTTGTGATAAAGATCAATGCATTTATATACATTTATAATTATCATTAACTTCAATAACTGGCACTATATTAGTATATCTAAAGTATCAGTACAAAAAAAAATATGAAAAACTCTATTTCTGCAATATTTGTATAAAACCAAACACAGCGTAGCATTTACATGTCACGTTACATGTGTTTTAATTATGTTGCAGATTACAGTATACTAAATAATTGTAATACGCAAGGCTATATAAACTCTGTAAAAAAAGCATCGTGATTTTGTGGAGAACAAGTTTTCAGTTAAGGTTTCTCGTAATGATATTATTTTCTCGATATGTGCACAGGGATAGCATTGATGTTCACCATCATTTTGCTGTTATGTTATCATATTGGGGAATACAGTGCAAACCTTGCTCTAATGCGGGTCAGAATCAACTCGAAAGTAGCAAGAGAAAAACGTTTAAAATCAGTGGACTTTGATACGTGTAAATTGCTTTCTTATATAATGCATGACATCCCTTTTTAATTTCTTAAAGGAATTTCGCTTAGCATGCTGTTTAAGAAAATATTTGTTTTTTTGACTACGTGCAAAAAAGTGACGATATTGTGTACTAAAGTTTCAGGTTTTACTTAAAATTATATAAGGATTTGAAGAAATATATATTGAGACCTTAATTGTTAAAAGCACCAATAGCAAACGCAAAATATTACATGGCCTCGCGTTGGAATGGTTTGGTTTTTTGAGTGTACAATGTTTCACGAAGAAAGCGATTTAAACAATGAGTGCTAGAAACCTCTTTAGACGCCACATTTTATGATTTATTGTTCAGTCTTCACGCGACATGGTCAAAACATTGTTACTAATGATTTCTCGACTGGGCTCAAAAACCTTGGTCAAGAAAGCAAATAAAAGACAATTTTATGAACATTCTAGGGACCCTTTTATTTTCCAAATCTTCATGAAATTCGGTCAAACATTTTGGATACGTGATATGTCGGCGTAGTTATAAAATGGATCATGTTGGATCCAAAACAAAATCACACTGTCAAATATAAGAAAAATCTAGTGAACAAATTATACTGTGTAAGCCAAATTTCATTCCCAATTTTTATGAAAATTGGCGAGAATATTTGTCTTTATGATATCTCGGATGATTCGAAACTGGGTCACGCGGGATCATAAACTAGGTGATATTAAAGAAAAAGCTTGTGAACACTATACAAATCAAAATTGAGTGCATAGTTGTCAAGAAAATTTCTCTGGACATTTGTTCTTATGATTTATCGGACGAGTGATATAAGGTATACTAAAAGGATGGGTGCGATGAGGCTTGGCTTTGTAACTTATGAGGCTGTATTAAAACCATTTGTGCATCTAGATGTCACATGTTTGACCCAAGCATTTAGAAACTTGCTAAAAACATAAAAAAGTGAATACATCTAGGCTGGGTTCGAGTTGTTGTGAAACCTTGTCAAAACCACTTGCCGTTAAAGTTTCTTGGGGTCTCAGGTGAGAGCCTTAGTGCCGTTGTTCCTCTTGTTTAAGATTGTCTTTACTTGTCTTTATTAACGTAATTATAAATAGCATATATGTCACTTAAGCACACTGTCTTATTATGCTACCGTTAATGTGTTATTAAAACCGTTTCTGTATTTGAAGGAAACAAAAGCGTGGCACATACATACTATTTTTTAGATTTGTTCGTATCTTGTGAGCATGACTTACTAAGTCGTATTACAAAACCAAGTTGTGAATACAGTGTTAGATAATAGTGTGCATGAGATAATATAAAGTGAATCACTGATAACATTTCAACTTCAGCTCAGTGGTATTAAAACATGTCTAGCGTTAAGTTACTGATGGCTGATGACTATGCTGTCGCTATTGAGAAAATATTTAGTAATGTCAATTCATGTATGGGTACGTTATTTAAGGAGCATTCATGTAAAAGTTGAATATGGGTGGAAATTATTTGTTTAATGTGTTGATCTCGTGTAATACATGTAAATAATTGCTTATATCCAGCCTAAAAGATCATAAAGTTGCTTTACTTCGCTTGTGACAAAACTCACGATGTTCTTTCTATTCATTAACTTCTAAAACCTCAGCAAACTGTTTTTATTTTTACCATCTTTAACACACTTTATTTTATTAAAAGCATTTGCTTGCTAGTTATGTTGCTCAAACATTTCTTCTATTGTTCTTCCTTTGAAATATTAAACTTGAACTATTTAAGGATACCACAGAAACTTGCTCAAAAGCCAGTGTACATGCCCCGCAAGACTATGCATACCTTATAAATTTCAAATTGGGCAACATAATGTTAGACGTTGTGTTTGAATATCTCCATCTATATAAATTATGTTGTTGGTTCTATTTCTTTGTTTAACATTGATGACATAGTTACCTGACAGAAATCTCTTCATGTGATCTCTACTGTGTATGGCATTCTAATGAAACAAATAGACAAGAAGCACTCATTATTGCATTTATAGTTGCCGTGACAAGGTCAATTTAACAAACACTGAAACATTTAAATTAACAGAGTAAGGTTTTGTAAGTATGTTCTTGATCTATATTCTACTCAAATATAAATCCTACGCGCAATCCTTATACTTTCCAATAACATGATTAGCTTTTTGTTAAGGTGAATGGTACATTACATTTTCAAATGTGAGGACCGAGTTTTTTTAACTTTTCTAAATGGACAAGAGTTCATTGAAAGTCTTTATTTAAGAATACGAGTGTTCATTTATAGAATGAGTATTTAATTGTTAAATGGCTTACAATTACGCAGCAGGACGGACTCAATTTGATAATGAGAGAAATCATATTAGATCCAAATTGAAGTGCAACATACAAACAGAAAAGGTCAGTTCACATTGATAATCAATGATCAGTTAAAAAAAATACAACGAACAAACGATGTTTGAATAGAAAGAATCACGGCCAACTATAATGAGTTTTATTCATACTTTTACTGCTTGTTTCCAGTTAAAGTTGCTTCAAAAGGATCGCCTTATGGTGACAATCTGATTGTTTCTTTCGCAGGTTTGGTTTAAAGTCATGCTTAAATGCAAAAAAATAAAATAACCACACTTCATAGAAATAAACATGCCATGATAATGTCAGGTTAATTAAATTTTAAATGATTAATGGACACTAGGTATACTTACAAAAATGAGTTATTACTGTGTTTGAATAATTTATTTGCCGATACGATCACGCTTCATTTTATTAAAATGGGTCACAAAATAAACTGTAAAATGGCGCACCTTGACATCAATTGCTTTCTTTGGATTGTAAGTGATGAAATGAATGTATTATAACTTGTTAATTACAACTTGGTACGATGAATGATACCCCACATATTGGAATACTCCTTATAATTACTTCCATGATGGGTCAGATGTTCTATTTGTTTTATAGTTGTTAAGGACAATTAGGGAATACATTTCTAGTGTAGAACATAAATCTTTATACAAACACATTATTAATATAATTAACTGGAAGGTTTGTTTTGAGGTAGATTACTCACTGGTGGTTTTACTTTATAAAAGAACGACATTGAAATGTGGCTAGTTATATAAAACAGTAGGTTTTCAACATATGGTCAAATTATATAAATGATTGTTTTATTTATTCATAAGTACATATTTTTTTGTACGTGAATTATTCACATGTAATTGGCTAGTCTGTGTTTCCTGATTTTGAATTTTAAATCATAAAAAATATTTTTTTCTTTAAATTGAATGGTTCTATGATTTTCATTGTCAGTTATGAACATGGTACATCTCCTACCACTTTTCAAGTCCATGTCAACAGTTGAAAAAAGGTATTAAATAACACTGTTACAGTCCTACGTTTGAGCAAGAAGTCAAGAATGCAACATCTTCCAAAGTTTATTCTTTCCTGTACTTCGTTCTGTCGTTAGTGTAAATATATGTACAAAATAAAATCCACACTGCATTTATACTATTCTAATTGTGTATTTTTAACTTTACTTCAATCTGTTTGACAGTATGAGCGTTTGATACAAATAATTAATACAAATTACCGAATACAATTTACCGAATATTGCTTCTCTTATACTCACAGGTTGACCGTAATGTTTATAAAGTTTAAAGCTTATGATGTAACGTTAAAAACGCATAAAAGACAGTAGCATTAAAACGGACATTTTATGACATTTAAACGTATTTAACAAACACCGAAAAAGTTACAAATGCCTAAATATATAATGTGCGAAAAAATGTAATACTATTTGTTTATGGTTGCGCCCGTTGTTGTGCTTCATATTTTCTTTCCGCTTTGAAATGCGATTTAAAATGCGGTTCTAATTTAAAAATAAAACGAGACTTACCTTGTTAGGCGAAGTTGAATTGAAATTCTATTAGTCATAGAATTACGGAGGGATTAAATAAGATTGTACCCGTCGCGCATGCGTATCAGATTTTAAAGAAAAAACAATTTGCATTACATTTCTTTATTATTTAGGCAAGTATTAAGTACAAATACTGCACATTTACAATAAGCTGGGTGGGGAGGGAGGCTTTTAATCCCTCCGTAATTCTATGACTATTAATTCTTAAATCAATAGAGGATAAAGCTGAACGCGCTGTATTTAAGGCACTGTAACTGTAGTCATTCTCAAAAAGTTCTGTCAGGAACTCTACAACATCTTTTACAGAAGCCAAAACTGAAGAAATGTGTTCCCTACTACAGTATGAAAACCATTTTTATGTATAGCACTGATATTGCTTTTTGGTCGAGTCTCGCCGAGAACACATGAACACTCTGGTAGAGTTCTCGGAATATCATTGTTCTTTGAAATGATGCCGGATACTCTGCATGCCATCAGTGCGAGTTTCTGTGACAATGGATTTTCACTGTTGGAATCTGGAAGATGAAGAATACGATTCACTTTTGGAAGTATAATAGGAATGTCCACTAATTGTCTCATTAGAACCAGAAACCAGTGCTGAGTGGTCCAAATCGGAGCTACTACAATGCCTCTTGCTCTGTCCATCTGTAATTTCTGAATACTGCGGCCAAGCAAACTGAAGACACAGAACATATATATGCTGTCAAAATCTGACCAATCAATGCTGAAACAATCAATAAACTTTCTAAATACATCTGAATCTAGTGACGATTCTAGCTCATCCTGAAATTTTCTTGATGGTTCATCAGCTAAATTTGACACACCTTGAATATGCGAACTAGCCAACCATTTATTGTGGTCAATACAAATCTGCCAAATTTCTTTAGCAACATTGTTGTAATCTTGCGACTTGATGCCTCCAAATTTAGAGATATAACTGACTGCTGTTGAAGTGTCTGACTGAACCAGGACATGCTTATCTTTAAGAAATTCTAACAAAACAGTAACGGCTATCTTTATATAAAGCAGTTCTAATACATTAATGTGCAATGACCATTCATAAACTGACCAGCGGCCACCAACTTTTTGATTCTCAAACATGTAACCCCAACCATGAGATTAAGCATCAGTCTGTATTGTAACTTGCGGGTAACCATGACATATTTTCCTATATTGCAAGCAAACATTTTCAATCCAGCATCCTTCATTCCGTCAGTGATCACCATCTCAAAATCATTATTGCCATGAGTAGCTTTTAAAGCTATGATTTTTTTTCTAGTTCCCGATAGTGCAACTGCCCAAGCTGAACGGCCGCAACATTAGGCAACTAAAAACCCAATGACCTGAGCTTCTTTACGAATGGTAGCTCTTTGTTTGCTTGCTTATAATTTACATTCGTTCAAAATTCTTGTTTTCTTTTTATCTGGTAAGTAAACTATCATTCGTTCGGAGTCTATTACGTTTCCTAAAAATGGCAATGTTGTTGGCGGAATGAAAACTAATTTGTCTTCATTAATGACAAAAACAACTTTTGTCATCAATGACTTGGTGTCTTCCAGATTAGTCACACATTCATCAAGAGTCTCACCACAGAGCAAACTGTCATCAATAAAACTAGATTGTATATGGCCCATATTTCTCAATTTGGAGTAAACAGGTTTCATAAGTTTGCTGCATTTTCTAGGACAAAATGCCAGACGATTTGGAAAACATGTGAACTGGTATATTTTTTGTTTTCAAATAAATCTCAGAAAGAGTTGATGCTCCTCTGCTATTGGAACGCAGAAGTATGCATTTTTCAAGTCAATCGAGGCCATGTACATGCCTCGTTTAATCAATGTAAGTGCTTGTTCAAATGCTTCCATTTTTAAATGATACTGTGGAATATACTCAACTGTTTCAAGTTTAAGATCATGCGATATTCACAATTTTTCTTTGGTCTGAGAAATATGGGTGATATAAATTGATTTTCATGTGGTTGTACATTAACAATGACACCAAGTGTCAATAGTTTGGAAATTACTTTCTCAATTGCCGCAGATTCAATAGAATTAAACTGTTATTGAAAAAAAGGGTGTGTTTTGATGGACAGGATCTACGGTGAATAAATCATCTAGCTCAATGTGACAATGTTTGCCCACATCTAAAATGTTTGGGTCACTAGTCAACTTTTTCCATTCGTGTACATAATGTTTTAATCTACCGGCTAGCACAAAAGTGTCAGCACTTACCTGTTTTACTTTTTCTGATTATTTTTGCTTGATCCCCATCTGGAAAAGTTTTTTGGCTCCTGGTATAAGCGTTTCTGGAATCCATATGGATGATATCTACCAGTCAATGTGCCTCTGTATGCACCCCTGTCCCTGCCTCGGAACCTTGACCCTCGTGGGTAAGGCATGCCTCGATAACCGCCACTCTAGTTGCGATTGATCGTGTTAGAGATTTGGCAGTGTCTTCAGTCTCCTTTGCCGTCTTACTGACATCAACCCAAAATAAGTTACTTGTGAATGGCAGAGTGTGATTGCACAAGTGTGCATATTCTTCTGCTTCACTATGTCACGCCTAGCCAATTGAATTTGACGGTTTGCATGTCCAAGTAGAGCATGGCTTGAGAAACAATTGTCAACAAATTCCTTTTATTTTGGATTTTCAGTTTCCATCTTAGAAATGTTGTTTACGGTCTTAACAAAAATAGTTGCTGCTTTCACAATGGAAGTGTTAATGTACATGAGCCTACGATCATTAGATTTTGCTGCAGTGGACATAGCATCATACACTAATAAATTCATGTTAACTGTGACAAGTCCATAACAATTCCCTGGCCTGTAAGTTTTCTCATCATTGATAATTTCTGCATACTTGTCATCCTCAATACCATTTCTGAACATTAATGTGACATTTTTGGCCAACTCTTTTTTAATATCAGAGCATGTTGTCTCTTGATTTTTAAACTGACTTGATAGGGCAGAAAATCTTGATGCCCGTTCACTACCAGTTTTGTCAACTACGACTGGTGTGTCAGTTCCCTTGTCAGATGGATGTTCCAAAATCTCAGCATCTTCACAGTCATCGTCATATCCCCTTTCGTCATTTGAGCCATCACAATAACCATAGTCTTCTAAATAAGACAGTCTACCACAAACTGATTCTAGTACTCCATCATGCTTAGCAATAGCCCCCTGTAGGCTGGTCATGAATTCTTTTATTTCTCTCCGCATCCAGGGGTTTTGGTGAACCCGCTTTTTCAGAAGAGGGTTTTGGTGAGCCCTCTTTTTTAGAAGAAGATGCAATAGCCTTTCCAGTCGTGGAATATGACTTGGCTTTCTTGTTTTCATGTTGTGGCGTATCCTTCGCACAATCAACAGTTGTGTGTGGGGTAAGCATCCCTGAGGAAGAAGCTTTATTTTCCCATCGTATTTGGTGGAACGATGCGTAAATCGATATCATTGCGTATGCAAGATATGTTATTGTACACAATTAATCAATTAAAGCGTTGGAATCGATTAATAAACAACGTAACTTTATTAGAAATCAATACAATTAAAAAATGGCGACGTCAAAGCCATGCGTCGGAAGTACACTGATACGCATGCGGGACGGGTAAAATGTCATAAAAGGCCGAAGTATTTCTTAACTTTATATAATTTCAATAGACTGAACACTTTTATTTCGAAACGTTATTTACGAGCGGGACTGTCAGAAGCCAATTGAAAACAAATATTGCTGAACATGGTATCTCTCGTGAATGGTTATATTGAATTCAGTGCTTTAATTAAGGGATACATTTTCATCCACAACAAATTCAGAAAAATAGTTTCAACTTGTCCATCATTGGAGTCATGAGTATGTTATACATACGTTGATGAAAACAGCACACACCAACAATAACATATCAAACAACATGCCAACATGACATGTAATATTGATTTTAAAATATTGAAATACATTTTGATTTATGGTATAGTGTTTGTAAAAATAATGATGAAAATAACGCGTTATGTTTGCTTTTCCAGATATAAAGTTTAAATGTATTATATGTTTTATTATCAAATAGTATCATCAAACTATGTCAAAATCATTTTTATTTATGATCTTCATTATGCTTAAAAATAAGCTATGAAATTGTATATCATTAATCTCCTTTAAAAAATATGATTGTGTTTTCAAAATGAGAAATATCGGAATATCTATTTGTAGATTTTACCTTGAAATTATGCCGATTTTATAGGGCATTTGGTGGAATAAATAAGTCTTGTTGGCTTGAAGTTATGCTCGGAATTGTCAAGTAAATATCGAACGCCATTAATATCATATCAACCAACGACTCTGTTAACAATTATATTACTTTTATTATTTTTACACGATACATCTTAATATAGCATTACAAGTTCAATTATCATGGCGGTATTTGCAAGTACAGAAAGGTGATTGTTTTGTTATATTATACATTTTCAAAATACTTCAGTATTACAAAGACACCAGAAAAAAATGAAACATCAAACTGCAACTCATACATTAAGTTTTAAGTACTGCTTAATGGAGATACACTTTTACAATTCAAATTGGCATATTAATTTAATAGCTGTCTTTATAATACACATTAATATAACACATGAACATGTTGTCAATCCGAGAGTGGCAACGTCAATCGATATTTTACATTGACATAAGCATAAATAATATTCACAGATGCCTTACATGTCATTTCTTCTGGGGGTGATAACACGTTGAATGTATAACATTCAATGGGTTTCTATCGGATAACACGCTGAGACCAATGTTGAATCTACAATTCCGGGAGCATAACTTTAAATGCCTTGTACCACTCTATGATATAGTAGACAATGTGCTTGGTTCGGCGATAATGGAAAGCTACTTATCACTGAGTGTTTAAAATCAATAGATAAATACGAAATGATGAAGAGAAAATTATTAAGATCAAAAGTGTTATCGAATTTACAATATTATGCTATGTTAAGGGTAATATAAGAATTTAGTTCAGTACTGGAAATAGTGTTGTCTTGAGAAAAATAATTTTGCAATAAGTATCTAAGTCGTTTAATATTGATTTTAGGTGTGACTTGAAGGAAACAGACTTGATGGCTAATGACATAGCGTCACTAGAGAAAAAGAAGCATTATGAGAACAAAACGTGCGGGAAAAAGAAGGAAATTGATGTGGATACAGCCCCACAATTAGACGAAGATGATCTTGAGGTGGAGGAATCCAAACAGATAAACAAAGAGGATGTTTTTGATAATCAAATAAATAAAGAAAACCAGTTTGACAATCATGTTGATTCCTCCAATAAATGGGACCCGGAGTCCATTGATATGGGTGCAACCGAGAAACAGGACACACATGACATTAATGTGAATGTATCAAAGAAAGATGAAAAACATAAGATTGGTGTGCATGCAGCAAAAACAGATGAAACACAGGAGATTGATTTTTATGCGGAGAAGAAAGATGAAAGACCTGTGATTGACATGGATGGAGACCAGAAGGACTCGAAGGGCATTGATTTTGGTTCAACCGAGAATAAGGACAAACATGAGATTGAGGTGAATGCAGCACAGAAAAATGACAAGCAGGAGCATGGTTGGGATGCAGCCAAGAAAGATGGAAAACATGACATCGATGAGTCTGGAGACAAGCAAGATGAAACAGAGGAGATTGTTGTGGATGCAGACAAAATATATGTTAAACAGGAGGTTGATGTGAAATCAGACAAGACAGTTGACGAAATGGGGATTGTTATTTATGCATACAAGAAAGAGGAAAAACATGGGATTTGTTCACATGCAGTTAAAAACGAGGAAACACTGGATATTGACGTGAATGAAGCACACAAAGAGGACAAATATGACATTGGTGTGCATGCGAACGGAAAGGAGGAAAACACAAAACTATGTGTGGATGAACACAAGAAAGATGAAAAACAGGAAATTGGTGTGGATGTAGAAAATAAAGAACACAACCGGGAGATTGATATGCATGCAGTAAACACGAAGGATAAACATGACGAACATGGAATTGGTGGGAAGGCAGCCATGAAAGATGAAACACATGACGTTGATGTGATTGCTGACAAGAAAAAGAAAGAGCAGGAGATTGGTTTTCATACAAACAATGGAGATGAAGAAGATGACACTGGCGTTTATGAAGAACATACAGCGGAAACCCATGACATGTATGCGGATGCAGACAATTACGACGAAAAACATGATATGTATGTTAATGCAGTCGAGGAATATGAAATGCAGGAAGTTGGTTTAGGTGCAGACAAAATGGAAGAAAATAATTACATGATTTTGCGTGGCGACAAGAAAGATGAAACACAAGAGATTGGTTTTGAAACAGACAAGAAAGAAGACAAAAATGACTCAGATGCCGTTGCTAACAAGACAAAGGAAAAACAGAGGATCGAAGGAGATGTTATAGAAGTGGATGCAGATATAAATGACGAAAATCATGACATCGATCTGGATATAGACACAAAAGAGGAAATTCTGGAATATGGTGTACATAAAGACATGAAATACAAAACCCAGGCGATTGGTGTTGATGTTGACGAGAATGAGGCAAAACAGAATATTGGTGTGGAAGGAGACATGAAAGAGGGAAAGCATGACAATAGCGTTGATGCAGACAAGAAAGATGAAAAATATTACATTGATAAGAATGAAGACAATAAAGATGTTAACCAGCTGATTAGGATGGATGGAAATATTAAAGAGGACAAACATGCCATTGATGGGGTTGCAGACGAAAAAGATGAAAATCATGACATAAATTTGATTGAAGACAAACAAGAGGATGAACTCGAGTTTTGTGTAGATGAAGACAAGCAAGATGACAAACATGAGGTCGGTTTTCATGCAGACAATAAAGAGCAAAATTCTTGCATTGATGTTCATGCGGACAATAAAGATGTAAATCATGAGACTGGTGTTGATGCAGAAAAGAAAGAGGAAGTACATGCGATTTGTTTATATGCAGAAAAGCAAGAGGAACAGCATAACATTGGTGTAAATGCAGCAACAAAAGATAGACAAAAGAGTAATGTAAATGCAGCCGTAACAGACAATGAAAACTATATTGATAAGAATGTAGACAAAAAAGGAGAAAAAGAGTTGATTGATGCAAATAAAAATACAGGCAATTACAATGCAAAACATATGATTATTGGATATTTAGAAAAGAAGGACTACACAACGGGGAGTAATGTGGATGCAGACAAGAAAGATAATACTCTGGAAGTGTTTGTGGGTGGAAACAAAACAGATGAAAATCAATTCAATTATGTGAATAAAGATATGAAAGATGAATCAATTGAGATTAGTATGGAGACAGAAATGAAAACATTAAAACACGATATTGATGTTGTTGCTGTCAAAGAAGGTGAACAACTTGAAATGTATGTGGTTGTAGACAAGAAAGAGGAAAAACAGGATTTTGGTGTGGATGCAGACAATCAAGATGAAAAACTTGAGATTTGTGTTGATGCACACAAAAAAGAAAAACACAATGACATTGATGTGAAGGCAGACACGAAAGATGAAACACAAGGCATTTGTGTGGATGTTTACAAGGAGGGTGGAAATCAGGAGATTGTTGTTTGTGAAGAGGAAAAACGTAACATTGATATGAATGCAGACAAGAATGCAGACAAGCACGAACATAAAGAGGAGATTGGTGTGGATGGAGGCATGAAAGAGCAAAATCAGGAAATTGGTATGAATGCTGACAAGAAATTGGCAAATTTTGAGATTGGTAACGATACAGACAAGCAAGATGAAAAACAAAAGCAATGTTTGGATGCTGACATAAAAAAGGAAGAAAACAACGATGCTGTATACTCAGAAAAACGAGATAAAATACAAAAACTGTGTGTGGAGGCAAACATAAACGATGAGAAACAGAATATCGGTGTGGATGCAGTCAAGAAAGATGAACATGATATTATTGAAGTAGATGCATATAATGGAGGAGAAAAGGAGATCGCCTACATGGATGAAGAAAACACATTTAGCAAGCATGAAAGTAATGTTGATGCAGCCAAAACAGAAGTCAAGCAAGGCATTTATGTTGATTCAGCAAAAAACATGTCGGTCGTTTCTTTGGATGCAAATAATACATATGGTATGGGAGAAATTGGTATGGGTGCGATCGAGAAAGAAAACAATGCAAATATTACTTTGATTGCAGTCAACAAAGAGGACATAAATGGCGACATTTATGTTGATGCATCTAATGAAGAGGCAAGTGATGACATTTATGTAGATGCAGTTGATGTAGATGACACCGTGGGCATTACTTTTGATGTTAATAAAGCTGATGACAAGAATGTCATGAATGGGGAATCAACCAATGCAGAGGAAAAGGATGACATTAATGAGGTTTCAAGAATATCAGAACAAAATGTGGACACTAATGCAGATACGGTCATGATAATTAAACAAAAGACAGAGCTCAAGAAAGACGTCAACCTTAACAATAATGAGGGTACGATAAATCTGGGTAATATTTTGTCATTTCAAATTTTGACGACTGAAAAACCTCTGGCGTGATGCATTACGTACCTAACTAGAGTTGGCGTTTTATGTTTGAACCAAGTTTGCCATGCTAGTTGAGAAATCATAGCATAACGAATTTTACAATATAGCAAGTTGCGGGCGTTAATAACATAACAACTTAATTACATAAATGAACAAATGGTGGCTTATTGCAATGATTAATTCAATGTTTGCCCATTGCAATCACAATCTTGTGTGTCTATATTCTTCCATGAATAACTTTTTAGTGGCTGACATACTTAAATTTGTGATTATTTTTATTTGACTTACTTAAGACTGCTAAATGCTTGAAATTTACATAAAGTCATATGAATTGTTATAAGGTTTTCATAAGTACCGTCTACGGGAGCGGATAACTATGTGTCTTATGCGTTAAATTAAAGCTTTGTAGTTGTTTTCATGGCTATCATACCAAAACGTTTCGGCAACAACGTCATTTGGATTTATGCAGGTAATATTACAACAACTAAATTTTTCACATACAGCCCAAGTTCATGGAAGCAGTTTTTGATATTTCGCTTAAATATAAATAGCAGCATATGCGAGCAAATATGAGCAAATATGTTTAATAGTTGTAAGGTATATTTTTTATATCGGTTGATTTTTTTTTTTTTTTAAAGTGCTACAGTGAGAGGGCTTGAAAATGTAATATACATTAAAATGAAAGAGTTAATGGTTACTGAAGTATGTCATACAAACAGGTAATATCCATGCACAGGTTGGAAGAAAACAATAATTTATTTATTATAATGAGTACTGAGTTTTATTGTACATACAAGTATATCGAAAATCCTTTTGCAAACAAATCTGCAACGAAAATGCCAAGTACATTTGACACATCGTATATCACACTTCCTTTACAGCGATGCGTTTCATCCATTGAGATTAAGTGTCACTTCACTTTTATTGATACTCAACTGTACTTAAGTTGCTTTCTTCGTGAACTTTATTAAAATAGCATCCTTATGTATAGAACAAACTACGCCTATTATACATTTCGAGGCAATTACTGATTTGTCATACAAAACTGATAAATATCTTATAGAATTAGACGAATCTAACATCACCAAACTATTTGCACATACGGACGAAGGGATCCCACTGCAGAACATGCGTACCAAAACTGTACCCAGGTAATGGAATATCATTTTTCTAATTCAGATCCCTCTTACCCTACGTATTGGCCAAATCAAACTCTTTTCTAGTTCAAATCAGAACAAACAGCTAAACCTATTATCAACAAAAATTGAATCATAAATAAATTCTCTTTTCCATGTACGCGTACACTTGCCGTTTTGTGTACCCGTCCACATTTGTATTAAACTCATGTTGACATAAGCATTAGCGTATTTTCAGTCTCTTCCAAATGTCTCTTTAAATCGACATAATCGGATAACATGAGCCTTGTCACATTTGAGAAACAGTTTAAAGGAGGGAAGTTACAAATATACAAGAAAACCATATTTTGTCTGTCAATAAGTGTTCATCTTTACACAAGCAAACAACATAAACACATAAATAGCAACATAAACACAGAACATTTAAAGCTGTTTAATACACATGTTCACACTTATGTTTCAATTATTTTGTCGATAAAATGGTGCAACAAATTTACAACATAAATGTATTTTTTCGCTTAAAATGCAAGTTGATAGAAAGAGTTTAACTTTACAAAAACCCTACGTCGCTACCTAAATTTCACAGTATATACTTAAAAAATGTGCGTAAGTCTTGCATAGATATTGCACAGTCAGGTGTTATATCCGGCCAATAACTTCATTGCACATGATGGCCTATCGAAGTAAATGGGCGAAACTAATCATCATTCAAAAAAGACTTTCACCTCTTAGCAAACATGTTGAACGCTTAAAGGTCAAGGTCACATTGGACACGTTTTAAATATTCCTGTTTTGAATTAAGTGGAAGTACATGTCCAGCTCATGGCTTTGTATTAGATGATGAGATTTTAAAATTAACTTGAAAATTCATCATTTTATTATCATATCGCCTGTCGCGCAAAAACTATACGCTCAAATGTGAAGGTGACACTGGACATGGGAAGTTAGTGCATATTCCTGTTATTGCATGTATATATATNTGGTTGTCCCCTATATTGTATAAGATAGCATTCCCAGAAATATTTGCACACATGATCATATCAAGTTAACGTGTCACATACACACATCCTGTTGAAGTCAAAGTTTCATTTGATACTTTAATATTCCGTAAATTGAAATCATGAATGTACATGTTTTTTCAGGTCTTTAATTAGAAATAAATTTTGCAATTTACGGAAATGATCATCAAGCCAAGGAAACATGTAACATGCATTGACTATGTCGCTCACTTTAAGTCACACGTCACAGTGGACACTTGAAGTGTGTGCATATTATTTATATAAATATAGTGAATATTCGTAACTGTATGGAGCTTGATGGGATTTCGATTGGACATCATATCACGACATTGTGTCGCATACCCTGTCTGCTTATAGGTCAAGGTCAAAGTGGACATGGATATCTTTTGCTTTTAATGATGTAGGGAAAGACGACGAGTATTTCCTGCCCAAAACTGTTTTGTGCATGATGGGATTTAAAAAAAATGATCCTCATATCAAGACAAAATATCATGTGCAACAAACATGTCACGTCTTTGAATTCAATATCTCATTGTGGAATGGAGAATATCGTGTACATGCCTTATATGGTTATTGTGACAGTATATTTTTATATTCGGCCCATGTTTTTCGTAATGTAAATGATTATGAAAAAAGCAATATCGGTACTAATAACAAGATGCCTCGCGTGCTCCAACTATATCGCGTGGTCTCAATTAGAAAATATGTATGAAGGGTATTGACATTTACACAGAATAAACATTCATATTTATCTGCTTTATTTTTAACCATTGATATATTAATTGCTCACATTATGTCTGTCAGTCAAGGGACACCAAGTTTTGTATCCAGTGACATCTTGCTTTGCCATCTGTGTCCTAAAGATACATTTCTAGTTGCATAATGAAATTTAAGGTTAATATATCTGTTCTACCAGTTTATATCTAAATATCTAATATTCGCAGTAAAACTAAACATGCGTGTATGGTCTTTAATAACAGACCAAGACCGATCAATGCGACCTAGTATTTTGAAAAAAAAATTATGCCATCTGTGTACTTATAAAAGGCAGGTAAAGGTTTCAAGCAAAATACAATTTGGATCAATATTTGCATTTGATACGTACATATCTATGTAACTAATAAAGATATCTCTAAGGAATCTTCTTTTGAGGTCACTTATCAAGGATCTTAAATCTTTTCTGCAATTAGGCCATTTTTGCCTACTTTTTATTGTTAAATATTTAGATTGCAGCAGCTCCATATCTACTACAGAATTTGAAATGAAACTTTACATGTGTTTTCAGGGTCTCCATGAACAGTCACTGATCAAGACCTATGAATGTGACCAATCTTTAAGTTTAATTAAGCCCCCTGACCCATCGCTTGTGCTTAACAAAGTAAGATAAACTTGTGCGAGAAGGATAAAATTAAGTTTATAGATGTGTACAGGTACATATCTCCATATATATTAAATTGAAACTTCATAAATGTTATCAGAATCAACATGCATGCACACTGACCAAGGTCCATAACTGTAACAACAACTGATAGATACTTGATACTGAACATTCCTCCTTAATTCATTATGTCAGGTTACTGAACAGGACCAATAGCTTTGCAGTTAAGAACAATACCGTTGTTGTTTCTAAGGAAATGCCGATAATATTGTTGTGCAATAACTCCTAGCTCAATTTACATTTACAACCCTTGATAAAACTTCGGATATAGCAAGGTTGCAATGTGACCTAGAGTGCATTGCATTTTGGGCCAGTTGGGTGAACGTCACCATTCAAAAAAATGATTATCGATTTATAAGTTGACTTTTATGTAGGTATATAGTGTAAGTTGTGTGTAGTTGCTGACATGCCAACCTATAGTGGGTTTAACATTTGTGCCAGTCTAAATAAGTTCGATTTGAGGTATTGAACTGAAACATTTGTGTACATAACATACTTGCATATCAAGTGTGTAGGAAGCTTAAAAGAATAACAAGCTTTGATTAATATTAAGAAAATAGGTTTGATCCCAAAACAGTACTTGGTGCGGCTAACAACGGGCAGGGTAGAGTGCCAGTTCACTCTGGTTACATTTTCTAGTGCATTCCAATACACATTTTGGTCTTATAATTTATGTCTTCAAGCATAATCCTCTTACATCCTATTCAATATTTGAAAACACACACACATATATATATATATATATATATATATATAGATAATCAAATCATTGTCATAATTGTGTTTGCTATCCAGGCAATTACGAGGAGCAGAAGGGGAAATTAAGCAGGGCGCACCACTCTGCTAATGTTTATCTAGACTTGAAGCTTTTAGTACAGTAGTTATTTACACATTGAAAACATGATCATGGTTCTTCTTACAATGTTTAATTAACAGGAGGTTTAAGCCTACATATACTTATGTAACTACCTTTGATATTCAACTTATGGCTTTTCGTACATTTTACTATTAAAGAAGGAAAATAATCTGTCTTCGGACAGCTGTTGTTAAAGATTGAACCTCTTCTGCAGAAGTTGATAGAATATATGTGGCACAATAATAGGTACTTGTTTATATATGAATGGAAAGTGCTGACGGGGACTTAACCACTTGTTTTCTTTAGCGGTAGTGAATGCGATGTTCGCAGTTTTACCTGCGGAAAATAGTAATCTGTAAACTTTGCTGATGTTTTACAGTGAGTTTACGAAGTTTAAGAGTATATTGGTGTTGCTCGGTCAGTTGTTCAATCCGCATTAAATGGTTTATGTTTGTGGAGCGAACTTCTAGATTGCTTAAGCAACTGCATTACAAACATATATCATCACCATTATCAGAAGATATGCAAGATACGTTCTGCATCCCCAATGACAAATTCTCCAGTCATTTGCCTTGAACATAGCAGACAAAGCAGTGCGGGAGTATAAGTCACGTTTTTGACGAACCTTTGTTGAAAATAAGATTTTTTTTTGTTATGCCTACAGTGCATAGTAATGGGATGCAGATAGTATATACACATCCATAAAACTGCAATCTGACCTTCTGTTTACTGTAATAATCATATTTGCTTTATTGTGCTTGCTTTGCAGGTGTAAGGATTTGACGGCCGTTATAAATAGCACGAGAAAAAACATGAAGTACTTGTATAATCTCCAAACAGGTACATGTATATCTATTCTTTAACAGCCCATGCTTTAGTTGATGATCAAGCGTTATGATGTTATGAAATGTTATTGGAAACATATTGTTAATCTTTTGAAATTAAAAGATATCTTATAGTTTCGCAAGAATCACATGTTAATGTTTCTTGTAAAATGCTTTAAAGGAAGCATGCTCTGCTTACTGAATTAATTTCTTAAGTATTATTACGAACCTTCGAACAAGTTAATACAACTTTTAATAACACAAGTAGAATGTTATAATTAATTTCATGTCTTTAAAACTCAGGACTGTCTATATCAATCACATCAGAACATCACCGTACCTATGAATACCAATAATTTGTTGTCAGGTGTTTTGACAATGTTGGTGTTATTAATATTTTTTAATGTTAACACCAGTTACTTCTCTCCTTAGAGTGTGCTGATCTATGCGAGGCCTATGCCAGGGTGATGGAGATTGTGGCAACAGAAGGGGGGACGAGATCTTGCACCAAAACATTAACCGAGCTAGAAGTCCTAATCTCAGAGGTGATTAATTGTGTTCACTTTGCTATGTTCATGTGTCATATTGATGTTTTTTTTTATTCATAATCTACATTGAAAGCATGTAGATGTAATAAAAGAAAAATCAAAAGTAAACAGTAACCATTAAGTAATATTGATAACCACTAGCATACTTGTTATTAAGAAAAGGTAGACGAAGTAACCAGTTTACATGACAACATCCATAACAACGTAAGCTAATTTAATTCGTAGACATAACATACATGAAAGTTACGCTGGACATGACTCATTTTGCTGATTCTGTCGCGGCTGTCTACTAAGATGCATTGTGTTTGTCAATCACCAAAATCGATAACGATGGCTCAACCATTAAATAAACATCTTTTATAGTTTTAGACCTGTTATAATTTTCGTGTAAAAGCGCCTTTTTTTTTCGTTATCCCGAACGGTCTCTGAGTATGTGTATTATTATTTATTCAAAACAAGATATTTTCCCTAAAATTCATCTCCCAATACCAAATGCGTATGTGGTGTAAATGAAAAGCACATAATTTTGCTATACTTATTTGAGACTATTTCTTATAGCATGGTGTTGAACATTAATACAATTAATGACACTTAAAACAATGAGAACAAGTCCTTTTTACCGCATAGAATTAATAATGTGAATGCTGACAACAATTTTATTTAAGAGAAACCATTCCATAACAACATTTCAATCTCATCATGCCCAATACACTCCATTTTCATGGCAAAGTAACCAGTTTCTTAAGCCAAGTAAACCCATGAACAACTTACCCCATTTTTGTCCAGCCCCCTTACTGTAAGCTGTATATAGCACTCGCCATTATCAACAATGGTTGATTTGCATGTACTTGCATGCGATAGTCCGTTCGAGCCTGTCCGAGTTGTATCTTCTTTAATCATCGTGCAATTTAAAAAATAACTTTCACAAGTGTCCACCATGTACAATTAGCTCAAAGGTCAAAGCATAACCAAAATTTCAAAGGTCAAACATGTGCGAGATTGTTTAATTGTTACAAATAATATGTACAATGTGCTTGAATTGTGGCCGACCAAGTTACAACATTTTGATCATCAAGTTAATCCTTTTCCGGGATTAAGAAACGGCATTTCCTCAACCAAGTTAACGCATTTTCCATGACAAAGTTACCCACATTCCAAAATTAAGTTGCCCTATTTCCATGAACAAGTAACCACATTTTCAATTACCGCATAGCTCTTGGATAACAAAGAGTTCCGGAGGAAGCTGAAAGAGAGTCTAACCAAGATGCAAAAGCTGAGAAAGGAACTGGAGACATATCAAGACAAACCTGTCAAGGGTGACGATATGGAAGTACACAAAGATGGTATGTTATTGGTTAAAAGGGAAATCAGCCTTTAAATATAAGTCTTGAATTTGAAGGATATGTCCGCTTTTCACAAATGTGCAAAACTTGCCAATAGCAAAATACGTTTATTGGTGAAACAGTTGTAACTGCTGATTTACTGCTTGACATTGGTATTCAAATGCTTTATTCATAAACATTAATGTAATTTAACACATAGATCGACACTTCTTATGCATTTAGGATTTCTCTTCTGGTTTACTTTTATCCAGATAGTAAATAAAGACCCTATTCGACATTAGAAATGGCTGAGGTTTAAAAGAATCTTATATTTAAATAGTTGCCCTTATATCATAAAAAATGTTTTATTGATAATTATTTTGTATGTTCTATAAACAACATAAACATTTTTGACACTCAATAAAATAGAATAGAAAAGTATAACACAAAAACAATTGTAAACGATAACATACTGTTTATTATCACTTTCCTAAGGCGAAGAGATATAGTTTTGGCGTTGTCCATCCTTCCGTCCGTTAGTCAGTCCGAAACCTTTAGTGCTATATCTCAGTAACTATATAAGATTCTTACATGGAACTTAATGGTGTATAGATATCAATGGTGAGAAGTACCATGCACGAGAACCATAAACCTACATTTTCTTAAAATAAACGTTATTGTCCTTTGTTGTTCTTAAATAATGTTACTGTTCAGTGCTTTATCTTAGCTACTATACAAGATTGAAACTTGAACCTTCATAGGTGTATAACTACAAATGAAGATAATTGCAGTGCATAAAACAATAGTCCCGCACTTTGTTATTTTACAGTTATTGCTGTGTTCATGCATCCGCATATCGGTCGTTCAAAAAAAGACAATTAGGCTTTTATTGCCTTTTGCTTGTTTCGTTTCATACATGCTTTTTTCGGTCTGTTGTGCTATAGCTCAGATACTATACAATATTTCAACATGAAACTTAATGGTTGTATAGATATCAATGATAATAATGTCACTTTATAAAACAAAAACCCTACTTCTTTTAGTTTAGAGACATTTCCTTTTGTTATTTTTGGTTTATTTTGTAGCTTTTCAGGGCTTTACCTTTTAGAAAGTATATACGATTTCTATATAAGAAAATTCCCATAACAAGCATGAATGATTCGTGTAAAAGATGCATTTTATTGTTATCTGCAAACCCATCACTGGTACAAATGAGTTAAAATCATTATTAAGAAAAGGAACACCTCATCACTTACAAATTGTCGTTGTGTTTTGCACCCATCCATAAAAAACATATTTGACAGGGGATATCAATTCAACAAATTTGCTTGTGTTTATATATATATATATATATATATCTTTTTAACTATGTAATAAAGTTACGTTTTTAAGGAATTTTACATTTGCATATTTTACGCTGTAAACCGAAGAATCGGCGCGGTCCCGACGACGCTCGTTTGAGGCAGGTTTTATTGTATATAATGCCAAATTGTATCAGTTAGATACTTCTTACTATTGAACAAAAAGCACCTGCTCTTTTGACTCTATTACAGCCCACAAGAGTTTAAAAGACGAGGCTTCACACGCGTCTGCTATCCAGAAGAAAACGACACCCATAACACATACTGTACGTACAAGACTATGATTTTATACTGCTCCAATGACCAGGAATAGACACTCAAACTGATCACATCTTTAAAAAGAGACATTGCATATCTAACAGAAATCGTAAATCGGTTAATATTTTAAGGGGTGTTGCGGCAATTGTGCGATTTTCTTTCCAAATATATATATTTTTTGAAAACATTGACTGCAAATAATAAATACACCTACTATCTGAAAATGAAATAAAACATAGGGTCAACGGCTTTGTTTTAATTGCACATGCATGTACGCAACACGCACTTTCGCATACAAACTGCTTAATTTGAAATTGTGTCTTACCTTAATTAATCACTTACAAAAGGTAAAATTGGCTAATGTAATATAGTTTGTAAGTTTCGGTGCACCAATTCATATTGCATGAAATCAAACGTTAAACATTTCATGAAAACAAACATTACACATTAAATGCATAACATTACATAAATGTTAAGAAATCGGGTTTTTATTTATTATATATGACTAATAAAACCAATCAAAATCGTACTTTTTGAGCTGCATGTTTAAGTTTTGGATTGATTTTTCTAAGTCATAGAATTTTGCCAAACTTTTAAAATGTTCATCTGTTGATGCCATCAGAATAAATAAAGATACAACAACTGTAGGTCGCGGCACTAAAATAAACAATCTAGTATTACCCACAAATAATATGTCATATTTTACAAAGTACCAAAATTTCGGAAACTAATTCACACAATTCGAATTAATATCATTGTTTTAACGGTATTATAACATATAACATAAAAATGAAACCAAACGTTAATACTCAAAATGAAATAAATGCTTGATTTACAATTACACTCCAGACAATTCTATAAAACTAAAATAGTGTTTCCTCAATATTGTGTTCCAGTAAGAGTACGACATCCAACTGTTTTCTATGTTATGGTGTATTTCCATGTCATCATTTCAGCGCACATGATGATAAAAAAGCAGTATGCAACATATTTTGATATAAAATCCCCTATCTTACAAACTATATCTGCATATACACATAGTTTCTGGAATGTCCCTGAAAACAAGTAAATAAATATCACAATATCCGCATAATAGCAAACCAACAGGATTGATATACCTATTGATTTATAAATGTGGCACGACAACCCTCAAGTTGTGATACATTTGAATATTAAAACGATATAGAGTCGTTGGGCGTTGTTGTGTGATGGAGTTTTCGATATAAAAGATATAATAGTTGAAGTGAATGCTTATAAAACTCCCTCAAATATATGTCATATATTTCAACTCTGCAATTACACTGTTTGAATGAAAATACTTTTTAAATGATAAGGGAATACGCCATAAACAATTTTAAGATCATTATACGTCTATGTATTTTCACGATACTTACTTTTGAATGGCAGTATGTTCAATAAATATGCGTTGCATTGGACAGAAACACTTCAATGAAGATGTCCCGGATAATTACGACAGTTTTGCAGCCCCCGCATCAAAGGACGAGTATGTATAATAAACTTAAACGTTAAAATACAAAACGATGTAAATTTAATTCTTAAAAAAGAAAACAATCTCAAGAATGTTCTTTTTAACGACTACTAATGGATACAATTAGATGGTTCATACTCATCAACACAAACTAAAACCTAGTCATGTTTGTTTTGACTCGTATATCACCCACATAGACGCAAAGTGTAAACTATATGTATCAGCTTTTCAGCCGTGCATCGTTGTGGTTATTCAAAAGTACAGTGACAAGTTATATAAGTAATGTCCTTAAACCATACATAAAGCTCAGTTGTTAGAGCATAAGACTACAAATCCCAGTTTTAAATTGATCGATCTCCGGAACGTGTAGCGTTGCGGGTATAGTTCAGTTCACAGTAGACACTTCAAGTGTGTATATAATACGGTGAAAGAGCATTTTCTTTTCAGGATCATAATACTAAGTGTATATGATGGGATTTGAAAATAAATAAGCTCAATGACTATTATATAAGGATTAATATCCAAAAACAATGCCACTGTCTTAAGAGTCAAGGCTAGTGTGGGCACTTCGCATTTGAGCATATCCATCACTTCGTATAGCTGTGTAAATTGTTCGCACAACGCTCAATAACCTGTCCAGATGCACAAAGCAGGGTCATCTTTGTCCCATGGACACCTTTTCACATCTTATATAAACAAAACAGCATATTTATGTTAAATATATTTTGTGCCAGTAAGACGTTGATTCCCATGCCGGCCAAGAAGAGCGATCTGGACCTCACGTGTACGGTGAGTGGAAGATTTCTTATATGATATGTGAATTTGAAAAGGAATGTTTTTTCCTACATTGTTCATCTTATTAGTCTCATTATTTATGGGAAAAGAGCATAATCTGAAAGAATTGATCGCTGAATAACGATTTGAATTTCTGGATCGTTATGAAACGTTTGTGTCACATGCTTAACGTAAAGCCTAAAGCATCTTAAGGATTAATGAGACCATTTTTTTGTCCGTTTCTTGAGATTTATCAGTATGTGGTGTCCTTAACTTCTTAGAGAATCTCTTGAATGGGTAGCATACCCGAGTTGCTCGGTCGCACGGTGTGTGCACCATTATAGTTTGTAAAATAAATGCCAATGTCATCTATACTAAATAATCTTGCCTCTGCAGGTCCTGGCATTGACAGGACTCACAAACCTAGGCAACAGTTGCTATATGAACAGCACCATTCAGTGCCTGAACAATACGTTGCCGTTGGTAAACTACTTCCAAACTTACCACTACCAGCATTTCAACAGGTAAGTTTGATCGTATTTGTCATAACATACTAATGGGGTGTTGTTGTTTGTTGTATAAAGATATATTTGTCTGTATAATTTCTGTAGAATGGCTGTTAACTTAAGATAATTGTGCAATGATTATTTGAGCTAGTTTTATAAATAGAATAAGAAATATCATGTTTGAATTAAGAGGACGCATTTGTGTACGATGAAATCAGTTATTAAGCTACCTATGCTACCGAAAGACACATCAATTACAATGTATAATAAGATTTCCGGTCTAGTGGCCGATGTTTTAATCATTATTGAAAAATACACATAGAAAAAGTATTGGTGTGTATTGTTTTTATATCCATATCTAATAAATGTGAATTGTATTAATCAAGATCGGAACCTCATTATTTTGTTGCATAATTAAGTTGAAGTACTTTTACGTTGATGTCTACTGTATGACCTATGGAAATGACCGAGTAACGCCGCATGTGAAGATAGTTAAAAAGCGCGCGATTTCTCATTAAGTTCTGCTCCATACCTCGTCAAGTAAACATCTCTCAGTAAGCATTTAAATGTAATTAAATTATATTAATAACATAACATTAGGGACTTTGAGCACATAGAGACTGGTAATACTCTTCTAGCGACGTAAGAGTTTTGAAGAAGGATTCTTACCCCACAATAGCTCGGGTCGCTAATAGTCAATAATATACTAGCCCCGTGCATTCGTACAAACATAAAACACTATAAGGCTTCATACTTAGGGTACGATGTTAAAATACAGACCCGGAGTCTTATCGACGTGACACAAGGTCATGTCCCCAGTTCTTATTTAACTGACCCGGAGTCGTGTTATTCAATATAATAATTTATGGTCTATATATAAATATGGGAAGAACCGAAGCCATAGTGTTTCGTATATAATTCCTGAGGTCATGATTTATAGCATTTGATTATAATAAATTTTACTGTTAAGAAACTGTTTCAAACGAATCTATTTATTTATTGCGAATCATAAAGCCAGGTAGCGTAAGGAAAATTATAACATATTTTATTTTAAGTTCAATTTAATGTCTGAGCCATATTAACGACCGAAGTTCGGTCGACCGACACGTTACAAATGGTCAACCATAAAGATATTCTGTATAACTGTTTCTTCTCGTGTCTGTAGCAACAACATCCATGGGCAGCTTGTAGATGAATTTGCCTATCTGGTAAAGGAGCTGTGGTCAGGCAAACAACGCAGTATGAGTCCCGGACAATTTAAGGTTAAATATGATTTAAGTTTGGTTTGGTTCCAATTCTGTTTTCTTATCCCAGTATGTGCAAAGAGCTTATCAGAGGTAGTTTAAGTAATTTTGCCCAATTTTGTGTATATTATATATTTATTTTTTTCAAACTGACTTAAAGTTGCTTCATGTTTATAGTCTTGCTAGAAAGGTAAGCACATTCGTATTGGAAATAAAAAAACGTAAACTTTAATTTTTAATTCAGACAAATTTAAATCATTCAATTCTTTACCCTGCACAACACATTTCAGACGGCAATAGGTCTATGCCAGCCGGAGTTTGCGGGCTATAGCCAGCAGGATTGCCAGGAGTTCCTTACATGTCTAATGGAAGGACTGCACGAGGGGCTCAACAAGGTAGTACTTATTTTTGCGGAATTTCGTCATGAACGGACTGCAGAAAGGTTGCAACAAAATTTTAATTACGTAGCTTGATTGAACCTCTCCTCATTCACAAACTGCATGAATAGCTCAACCACGTAATGTGTGTGTTTATTATTACTTTCGTCATGAAAGAACTCAGCTCAACCACGTAATGTGTGTGTTGATTATTACTTTCGTCATGAAAGGACTTCACGCAGAGCCCTAAAAGATAATACTCACGTAAACTGATTATCATCTTCATCATGGACGGACTGCAAAAGGGGCTTGATACCTTATACCTACATTAGCTGACAAAACGTATTTCCAAGAGAGGCGGAGCCACAAATCTAAACATTTAAATATGACCACTTATGAAATCATTAAACGATTTAAAACTGAAATCCGCACACTTTCATTTTAGCTCACCCGAGCACTACGTACTCCTGGTGAATTTTTGGGATCGCCTTTTGTCCGTCGTGCGTTGTCAACGTTTACCTTGTTAACAATCTAGAGGCCATATGTTTTGTCGGATCGTAATGACACTTTGAAAGAACATTTGTACCAATGATGTCTTGGCCGAGTTCAAAACTTGGTCACTTGAGGTCAAAAACAATGTCACTATGTAAAACTAAAGCAAAAGCTTGTTAACACTCTTAAAGTCACATTAATCGTGCAATATTCATGAAACTTGGTCAGAACATTTGATTAAATAATAACTCACCTAGTTTGAAAATAGGTTTGGTTCGTTGAAAAACATGGCTGCCAGGGTCGGGCAGTTATTCTTATATGGCTATTTTAACATCTTGTTTACATTATAGAAGTCAAATTTGTGCTCAGTTCGAAAATGGTTTTGGTTCGTTGTAACCATGGTCGCCAGTAAGTGGGCAGTTTTCTTAATATCTCAATAGTAAAACCGTGCTAACACTCTAGATGTCGCATGTATGGTCTAAATTGTATGACACTTGGTCAGAAAATGTATTCTTATGATAGCTCGACTGAGTTTTACATGTTTTACATTGCGCTTACCTTTCAATCGATGTTGCTTTGGATGTGAAAACAATGTTATGAGACATAACAAATACCAAAATTTCAATTCCGAGCTGTTTATTACGCTCAGGTTTTTGTATACCAATTTAGACGAACAAGGACGTGCCAACTGCCATAAAGTAATCAATTACTTATCTCATGATGGATGTATCCTTCCATTTATCAACCGTTTATTGTTAGTATTACTTACACCAAGAACATGTTAGCAAAACCGTTAAAGGCACAATGTTGATAGGCCCGTGGTCGATATTGTAGTTTGAAACGTAGTATTAAAATGTCATTTGAAAATTATTGCTGGTGCATGATGGCTTATTTTAACAACTCAAAGGTATAACGCGTATTGTTTTCATTAGTAATGCAGCTTTAAATTCTCCCTAAACTAATTTACGTTTGAAAATCACGTTTGACTTTTGAACATAAGAGAGACTACACTATACGCCCACTTCAGGAGTGTAACCAAGAATCCTTCTCTTGAAAGTGATACCGTTAATAATTTAAAATAATGTATTTCTCTTGCACAATAACATAAACATAGAACAATAATAATTGATATAAACCAATGACATAAGGCTTTGGAAAGATGATACAACACATTTTCAAACTCACCAGGTAATTAAAAAAATAATTACTCGAGAACGTTTGCAGGAAAGAAATTGTAATTTGAGCACAAACGAGATTTAATTTGACAACGTTAACTTAAACAAACACAAAGTGCACACTGTTGTGTTTTTGTTTAATGTTCAAGTCCTAAACGACGCAGATGAATTCTATCCAATGTTTCCTTTTCTCTTCGTGCTTAAAAGCTATCTAGCAGTGGGAATTCTAGAACAGAAAGCGCAAGCCATATGGCTTATCATGTTTCATTTTCAATTAGTTTGAGTTTCCACTTAGTCATCGTGTATTCCTGCTTGGTCCATTCGAATGTGGCGCATATTCCTTACAAGTTGCATGCCTCATCTGGTTTAAAAGCCGAGGAGCAATCGCGTCAAAGTAGGTATGGTTATTTCCCTTATTGTAAGTGTTTATATACCATTTTGGTGCATTTCATGGTAAAACACATTGAAAGCGAAACGTTGGGGTGCGTTTATTTTAATACAGTACACTGCTCGAAATATCACTGCCGAAACCCGGTTTTCTGAGATTGCCTGCATTTGGGCGATTGGACTTTTCTTAGAAGTAACATCACATTTTTTTTGTTTAATGTATAAATAAGGACATATTCAATATTTAATTGATATTAGGACTCGAATAATCTGAAACTAAGAAAAGGCAATACAAATCCTGAAAAGGTGGCGGTTTTATAATGGGACTGTTTGATAATTTGATTAAGTGTTTTCTAAGCGATAGCTCTATGAAGCGTAACAATACATTCAACTTTTGTTTACGTATTAGGCATAGTATAATAATAAAACATCCAACTTACTTAATCGCCAAAATAATAACGAAGACCTATTATTCAGAGTTTTTAAATGAAGTAATGATATGCCAAATGCACAATTTGTCATATTGGCCCAACATACTCATTTCATTTAATAAACGACCCTTGTTCTTTTAACTGCTTTTTTAATTATATAAACGCGATCGTTTGTAATAAACTTCCTGTACTGACTTTTACAAGTACTGACCAATATGTTTAAAGCTGGGAAGGATCTTTGACACGTGGCTTAATGAATTAAACAAGATCGCAAGTTAATTGTGGTCCACAAATCGTTGGCAAGAACGATATCTCCAAAGCATTTAAATCCACATTTTGCCACCTGGAAATGGGAGTCATGAAGCATTTTGCTTTCCGTATGTATGTCCCAAATCTTGTGTTTTCAAATCCGTTTTAACTACTGGATAGATCTCGCTCAAACTTTAGTTGTATTATCTTAATGTGTAGATGATCGAGGTGAAAGGAATTTGGCTGCGTCGAGATTTTGCGGAATTTTGGCTATTCATCTGGTTTGTCTACTATAAAAAAAATGCAGTCCCAACAATGTGTATGTTCAACACATGTTTTACTTCTGGTTGGATTTCGAATAAAAACTTCATACTTAAATTACTTTAACTTATAGATGCTTGTGAAGAAAGGGATTTGACTGCGACGAGTTGTGGCATAACTTTGGCCCTTTGCGTTTTATTTTTGTAATATTGAATAAGTAGTCAACTGAATTGTGTTTTCAAATCTTCCGTATCAACTACTTAGCATATTAAGCTAAATGTTGTATAGCTAAATGACCTAAATGTTTAGAATTTCTTGAGAAAGAATTTCGGCTGCGACGAGTTTTTATATGGGCAGGAATGGTCGAAAAATATTTGTCAATATCAAAGTTGCATAGAGTAAATTTTCATCTGATATGTTACACAACACATTCTTTAAATGCACATACACACTGTACAAATTAATGTGTACAACGCTTAAACGTTCAAAACGCAGAATGTGTAAATACCAAAGAATTTTAAATTGGAATATATGTTAAGTAGAAATACAAGTGTTTCAAATGTCATTTGTCGAAATATACATGCAAATGTAATACGACTGAAAGTTAATTCTAAAAAAGAGAGTTTACAAGTGTCCGTTATACACAAATTGCTTGTAGTTTAATTGCGTCACACTCAACCGTATATATATAAACGGTATTAACAGTATGCAAGTTACTTTTACCTACTTCCAAGACGTTGATTACAGCAACAGTATATTGTAGATCTTACAAATTTACATCTTGAATATCTACATTTGAAGAACGTGTAGTATGGACGTTGTGCAGTTGCATATTTCCATGACACGAGTTACAATTTACGTATTTTGATTGCGTTAAATTCAACATCAAAATAACATAACATACATAAAAAGTTGGGAAGATACTTGTTATTACTTCAAAGACGTTAATTAAAACAAAAGCATAGTGCACATCTTACAAATCATCTTCTTACATATCTACATTTGATGATAGTGTAGTGTGAACGTTTTAAACAGTGATAGTTTATCTTAATTGACAATGGATTTGGACAAACCTAAAGTTTACGTACTGTTTTGGGGATTAGGTTTGTTAACATAAAAAGTGTCTGCCGTTGACACACAACATTTTTAAGCTTCCAAAACAGTCGCCGCTTTGTAAGTCCGTCCGTTTGCGAATTTTGATGAATGGAGTTTTCTTGGGTCAGGAAAGAATTTCACCGAAAACCGTTTCTAACTTACTCAATAGCCGGCCTTCCGCCCGTCATACCTTCGTGTCCGCGTAAGATCTCAAATCTATAGATCCAGATTGGATGAAACTTGGTATTGAGCATTCCCGTAGGTTGGACATGCTCTTCGTTCCGGTCCAATGATTTTTCATGGAGTTATTATTAAAATACTACTTTTGAAGGATTTTTCATTTCTGTGTCAGGTAGCAGGAACGTATTATCCCAATTAGATGAAACTTTACACGCAGTATCCATTAAGGGTGGAGATGAACATATATAAATGTCGTTGCGTTCCATCTACAGTGAATTTTAATATAGTTATTGCCTCTTTAATACTTATGTGTGTCCATATATTAACCATTACATTGACAAAGCAGATGATCGGCGGTGGTCCTCCAATTTCAATGATAGTCTTGTATTACTGTTCTGGAGTCCATATGGCTTTCGTGAATAACGGTCAAACTGAGGCAGTTTATATATGTAGGCTTTCTATTTAGTTAACCATTTGGTTTCTCCCGATGAGGCCGAATGGGTTTGATATAGACCCATTTTTATCTTTTTTGTTGGAGGGTGGTAGATCATATTTAACATTCTTTATATGACCCGCATTGGCTTTCTTATGAGAACGTGAGTCAATTGATCTGTAATGTTTCCGCCCGTCCTTCCGTTCCTTCGTTGGTTCGTCTGTCCGTCCGTCGTGCAATTCGTTTCCGGTGTTGTTTCGCCTTAACGCTTTGAGATATGTACCTGATTTTTTTGTATTGATTTTTTGCGATGTTATAGGCCTTGGACTTAGAAATGTTCTTTAAAATAACAATTTCCAGCCTTTTTTGCTAAACGCTTGCAGTAATTTATCTGATTGTTAGAGTGTTCGTCTATCTCCATTACATAATGATCAAGCTAAAGTTCCGTACCAGTCCATTAATGTTTGACGAAGTTATGTGCCCTGGACTTAGGAATTTACTTCAAAATGATACTTTCCGGATTTTTCTTCCGAAACGCTTTAAACTATTTTCTCGATTTTGTGTACGTGTGTCTACTTGCATGAGTTACAGATCAAGTTCGAGTTCCGTTCTGGTTCATTGATTTTTGGCGATGTTATGGGCCTTGAACTTAGATATTTTCACTACAAGAACATGTTTCCGGATTTGTTTGCTAAACGCTTGCATATATTTGACTGAGTTTTGGTGTGTGAGTCTTCATGACTTACAGATGAAATTTGAGCTTCGTTCCGGTCCATTAATTTTTGACAAAGTTACGGGCCTAGCACTTTGGAATTTTCTTAAAAATAATACTTTTCCTGATTTTGTTTTAAAAACGGTTTCAGATACTGACCTTATTTTTGGTGTGTTCGTCTACTTTCATGATCTGTAGATTACGTCTTTATGTCTGTGGTGTTTCGAGGAAAAAGTGGTATGAAGGTGGCATCTGTGTCATATCTATATGTTGGTGTGTCTTATGCCAGGTTGCTTAATCCGACACTACATGAGCTACATGGAGACCCCTATGAGTTTATGTTATGACATACATATGGGTATGATTGGTGGGGACCCATATGACCTTTTTGACGAGACCCATATGAGTTTGCATATTTGAAATCCAAACTAGATGCTTCTGGCGAGACTCGTACGGGCTAACTATTGTTGACTTTAATGGGTGTGTATGTTTGGGACCTTACTAAACTTTTCTGCTATGGATGTATTTGTAATCCGCCATGTACGCTTTGATATTTTAACCTATAAAAGCTTGTTCGCTTGGGACCCAACTGGGTCTTGTATGGGCAAAACATATATATGGATTCAATATGGGTCTCATCTTTTGTATTAGTCTAATGAAGCTTTTATTGACCCACATATGATGTGATAACTTAACATGACTTATTCCGATAAACCTTTTAGGAACAATTGTGGGTCTTTTTGACTCCAACTATATGTATTATATAAGGCAGAAATATATACTGTATATTAGTCCTACTTGGTGCCCATGTGGCATAATAAATAGCCCGTTTAAGGTCAAACTGGATTCTGTTTGTAGTGAGGTTTGTATTTCAAAAATAATAAAAGAACGAAAACCACATTTGAATAAGCGGAAAGCAAAGCTATATATGGGGATTCGACACTTAAAATTAAGTGCCGACTTAAATATAAGAGTGTGATTATCTCAACTGTTATAAGTACTTAATAATATGTGACACTATAACAAAAGTCAATATAGCACACGGTTATAATTCTAAAACATTATCAGGATTGTGAAAACATGTAGATGTAACAACGTTTCGATTGCAGGGCAAACCACATATTCAGGGCAAACCACATATCCAAGAGCAGAGCAATAAGAGAAGTACCGACGAAATGGCAAAGATTTCCTGGCAGGAGCACAAACTGCATAACGACTCCATCCTAGTGGACCTGTTTCAAGTATGTTGATAGTGGATGGGTATATTGGCACTATATTAGCTTTTACATTACAATATAAACACTATTTATTACGCTAATATTTGACTATACACATGAAACATATGTCTCTCATCACAACTACTGAAAAAAGGGTGAAAATAGTTTCCATTCTTTACTTAGCTTCAAATCATTAAAACAGTTAATTTCATTTAGTACATGGTGATGGAAGGACATGTACGATTTTGTTGCTTGAAGACTGGCTCTTGTTTGGTACATTTTACTATTATGAATATACATTTTGATAAAACAAAAATTCGGTTTAAGGGTCCATTTGCATTTGCGTGGCCCAGAATAACATAAGGCATATTCGGAAAGTTCGAAAAATTAATACAGCCAGAACACAATTCTGCTATTAATTGATTAACATTCGTTAATTCCCAAAAAACATATTGAAAAGTGTCACATTCGGTTTGACAAAAAGTGCAGTTGGCTGAGGTGGCATATCCAATTTGAATAAGAAGGAGTTTGTTATCAGAATTATATGTATAATTCTGTATTGAAACCATTTCAAATTCGTTTCACGTGTTATATGAAAAGGCATATCAAAAACATGTCGCCATTCTTTTGTTTCAAGGAAGTTAAAACTATTCGACCATCTATGCACACTGGCGAAGACTCATTTTTTATTATTATTTCATAAATAGGTTTTGTACCATTTGTGTTGACTAAGATGGACCGTAGGCTTGTGGTAATAAAAGGCTTCAAAAAGCAAGTGTCATAAGTGCGTGTGAACTTCATGTATATTCTTACTGCATTAATAACTCCTATAAAAAATAAGTAGCTTAGTTGAAGTTAAATCAGACTATTAACCCATGCCTTTATCTTCTACCTAATCAAGTCTCCAACAAAATGAACTGCTATTTAAAACCATGATTTTAAGAATACACTTATGTTTCGAATTGTTACGTCTGGGTTATAGAAAAATGATTTTTTAAGAAAAAAAATGATTTTTAAAAGGTTCTTTTCCACAGAGTGCAACAGCTTATTTCATGGTACCTTTCCAGAATTCATTTTGGATCTTTTTGATTAACTTTTGATGATAGTGACGTCCACAGTTGTATATTGTTTTTCATAATCAATCATTGTATAACCTATATTTATCCATTTTCCATTCCGAGTGGGCATTCTACGGATCCATAAGCATTTCAGAGAACTCACAAAAGAAAACAATATCAATCATCTTCAAACATCTTTCTGTATATTATTTTAGTAAAATAGTTTTACTTAAGCTTTAACTACAGCTTTACCATTCCACAAACCATATAACAATAATTCAATGATCTCTGTTAGCAGATTATGTGGTGGATTCGGAAAAAAAAATGTTAACATCCTTGTGTATGATCATTTTTAGGGAAACTGCGTACAAGACAGCTATTGAGACCGCCCGTCCTTGACAAAATGTTAAACCACTGGCATCTACTTTGTTTAGCCATGACATATGTCTGCAAATTCTATAATGGGAAGTTCCACTTTTATTAACATGACATAATATGATATGTATTTTGTGGTATTTCAGATTTCTGTACAGAAATAGAAAATAAAGCGATGAAACTGTCCTGCGAAGGAGATCATCAAAATGTATCTCCACATTCGCGTCAAAAGTCTAACGTGTTATAGGAATATGCACGTTATTTCAGGAGATTGTTTTGTCATACCAAAATTGTGGTTGCTATAATAACATTTAATATGGTTACACAAATAATTGGCAACTAAAATATGGATCTTAAAAAAAATATATGTTAGCTACGTTGATGAAACTTGATATGTGGATAGATGGTCATATTAGCTATGTGAATGCTATTTTAGTTTTGGTCCGTGTTTGTCTGATGTCCGTCTTTCTGGAAAATCTGTATTATGTGATAACTCAGGTAGTACTTTATGTACTTTATGAAATTCATTTTGTCATTTCAGAGTGTTGGTTTTTTGTCAGAAAAACAATGTGTTTACTATAGTTAAATAAATAAATTAAAACTCAACTCAAGGCCTAAGATCGGTTCGTGAAAACTCGGTATTTGATAGAGCGCTATATGGTGAATATGCGTGTTATTTCAGATTGGTTTTCGTAGGACCAAAATTGTTTCTGCTATTGTTACATAAATATCCGTTCATTACCTCAAAAGTACTTTAGCTGGGATAATGAAACTCCTTTTTTGACTTTGTCCATTTTAGCCAGATAAGGGGCTGCTGTTTTGTATATATCAATCTTTTATTGTATCAGGTATTGTTTATAATCATACGCAATAAGTCATTTGTCTTATTTTAATGACTAGTGTGTGTAATCAAGAATTCCTTTTAAATGTTCCGTGGGTGTAATAATCCGATATTGTGTGGAACTTTATGAGCTTTGATAAAATGTCTTTACATTGTACAGGAGTATGGATCGAAATATCATGTCAAATATACTAACCCATTGCACAACAGTAATATTTTACCTTTTTGACTTTTTCGCATGTAAATAATCCATATGACTTCAACTCAGGTCTGCGTTGAAACATCTTGCGTTTATATAAGTATTAAATACTACCAAAGGATGTTGTGACATTATCTATTGGTGTCAAGTCATTGAACGAAGACCTTTCGACAAACATAAATCGAATATACTGTTAAACAATCATATACTACTCAACATTTGCTTAGGATCATTTTTTATAGTATGTGTCATTTGAAGTGTTTATTATTAAAAACCAAAAAGGCCTGTGTTTTCCAATATATGAGTGCGTATTCTACATAACAAATAACCTGTCTTATCGATTTTTTACACAGGTTTGCTAATTTGCTCATGAAAAGCAAAACCCACGAAAAAGCCATGACATTTGGCCTTTCACTTGACAAACACATTGTGAACATGCTTCAAATCCACACTTGTAGCTCAATCATTCATCCTGAAAGTTGTTTGCGATTTCTAACTATCGCGTAAGAAGACATTTTAGCTTAAAAAAATGAACAGGGGTTTGGGATACTGGAAGGAGGAGCGTCACAACGTCATGTGGCACGTCAGCTTGGCGTTTCACAGAGCGTTGTAGCCAGGATATGGAGCCGCTACCAAATGCATAGTGATGTTATCCTCAGATACAGGGGAGTTCGAAAGAGGGCTACTACGCAGGCACAAGACCGTTGTATCTTGGTACAAGCCCGACGTCATCGCTTTATGAACGGCATGGCCCTTCAAAATTAACGGCCCTTCAAAATGAAGTAAAGAATACATCAGGGGTTCGGGTTTCAACTCAACCATTCAAAACAGACTGCATAGTGTTGGCATGAGGGCTAGACGACCTGCCATTCGTATTCCATTAATGCGCAATCACATACAGGCACGTCTCCAAATGGCACATTATCACGTAACCTGGTCTTCAAATGACTGGACACCAGTACTCTTCACTTACGAGTCTTGATTCTGTGTTGACTTTACAGATAGACGTTCCCGGATGTGGAGAATAACCAATGGGCGATTCGCACCAGTATGCATCGCAAACCATGATCGTTATGGTTGGGGTTCAGTTATGGTTTGGTCTGGGATCAGCATGCAGGGGAAGACCGATCTGCATACCATTGAACACGGCACTATGACAGCTCAGAGATACGTCAGAGAGGTCTTAGATGTATACGTCCGTTCATATGCTGTTGCAATAGGCCCATATTTCATTTTAATGGACGATAATGCCAGACCTCACAGAGCCATGGTGACCCATTAGTACCTCCAAGCTGAAACAATCGTCAGGATGGAGTGGCCTGCGAGGTCTCCGGACCTCAATCCCATAGAGCATGTCTGGGACATGCTTCAGGGTGCAATATGTGCACGCCATGTTAAGCCTTTCACAATCCAGGAACTACGACAAGCCCTTCTAGAGGAATGGGTTCGAATCCCACAAGACAGAATCAGTGGTCTTCTCAGTAGCATGAGAAGACGATGCCAATCAGTAATCAATGCCAATGGGACGCATACACGATATTGAAAAGATCCTTTCACTTTTTGCACACTTTTACAATAATTTCAATTCTGACACACATGTATTAAAACCTTCAAAAGTCGCCCCTAGCTGGATTCTGCCAGCGTCACGCATCAATGATAAATCAATACATAATAATAAAATCCCAAACACACATTTTAATATCAAAACCTGCAAAATAAAAATTTAAAATGAACGTAATCTAACAGTGATCCTAAACACACTTTGAGTAGTATATTTCTCTTTTGTTGCAAAAAAAATAGAAATAAATAATAGGAATTTGTCTTAATAAAATACTGCTTAAAAAACTGTTATAAATATATATATATGTACATATATGCACCAATACAAAACGTATTTGTACATGATTTTAACATATTTGAATTGGTACAATAAAATATGGATACTAGTACTAGATACTAGTAAATGTAGTTAAACACAAACAACCAAATGCAAATCAATATGTTTTTATGTCTTTGTAATAAAAGCGCAGATACTATTTCGATCAGTTTTACATCACACATCATCATCTTTTTATTGTATGTATTGTCTTCGATCGCCGCTAGTTGGCCGTTTTACATACAACATCCCTGAAAAACACTCAATAACAATTAGCGCACATCCTTAGTATTATACCTAAACGAAATCAACGCCAACGTTATAGCTTTACAGCATCACCGTTAAACAGGAAATGCCAAATGTCAGTTTAGTGCACAGTATAATGTACTCCGCTTTGTGAAGTATCTGGATGTATCTGGGTTGTAAAACACACCCAGGATATAAGCGTGAATTACGTTGGATAGAAATGTCTTCCATGGATACGGAAATTCAGTCTTTAACAAAATTAACATTGGACATACTTATTTGTTACAATCTTAAATTCGTAGATCGGTCAAAAAATAAAATCAACGACAAGTAATGTGCCATGAAATAAAATGTCTTCACAATATCTATACACGAGTATTACCCATATAAGTCTGCTCCTTTCAGGGTCAGTTCAAGAAGACCATTACGTGTCGCACATGCAGCAAACATCGTGCTCCACAATCCACCATTGTGGATTTCCAAACATTCATGTATCTGCTTCTGCCCGTACCCAATACAACTGATTTTACACTCCAGGTGAGTCCAAAAGTGATCATTTCTTTATCTGTATTATTTTTTTCCATCTGTATGTAGTTAGTGTAATTTATGTTTGTTCGTTTTATACCGTTGCCGGATTTTCTTTAATCATGTTTATTTGTGGTTGCAAAAATTTCTCTTTTCTCTGTTCTTGCACTTTTTCTTTGGTCTGCTTTCAAAAATTATACCTTTAATGCATTTAACTTAATATGTTTTTAATTATTATCTTTGTCTGTTGGTTTTAGCTCACCTGAGCATGAAGTGATCATGGTTAGCTATTGGCGTCAGTCAATTTCGTGCGTCGTTAATCGTGCGTCTTAACTTTAAGGAAGAAAGAAATAACTGATTACTATCACAGATGTGTTTTCTGTTTGCCTTACCATAATCTATATTCTATAGATCATTTGAAAAGTGTGAAATGTATAATTATATCATTCCCCATTTAAACAGTTCAATCTAAGAATATAAATCTTTGGATCTTAATTCATTTTTGTTATTTAAACGTTATGTGTTTTCATGCGATATTGTATACCGCTCAACCTTTTCGGTAATTGGCTTTTCTCGTTGACCGATAGATGGTACTTAAGAGTCGTTTTGAATAATGTATGTGTGCTGACATATGTGCCTATGTGTCCGGCTTGTTGTGTGAGGGATCGGGAAATACATAATGTACCAAACATTGTGCATCAAGTATACTGCATATTTAATATAAAATGTTTAAATGTTCCACTAATGTAAACTTGATAATTCAGAATATTGATGAATATACTTTAAGATCTTAATTGTTCAACTATTAAAACGTTTACAAAATAAATATATAAATAAATGAAGGCATAAGGGAGTCCACATAAAAGCTGCCTTGACCGTGTGTAATACATCACTATTATTATTTTGTTACCATGTACATTGAGTTCAAATCTCAATGTTAACATTAAACATGTAATGATTATTTTTGTATTATTACATGCCACGGTATGATAATCAATACATTAATATTACTATTCTTCAAGGTTATTATTAACTTATGTATCAAATTATTATAATAACCTTTATTTTAAATTTGTAATAATCCCAGTGTACGTTTAACACTCATAACTGAAAGATAACGGACTAGAAAGGAGCCGACAACGAATCGGTAAATTACGCATGATTGTTAACTGAATTGCTGTTAACTGGTATTTCCCTTTTGAACGAATCTTAGGTTATTGATATTTGACTTGTGTTTTTCGGATCATGGGTTATTGATATTTGACTACTGTATGGATCTTAGATAACAATTTGACTTGAGTACGATTGATCTTTGATAAGTGTTAATAATACTAGGAATCGTAGAGAACTGGCTTGTATGTGTCGGTTCCTAACGGATAACTGATTTATAGATATTTGATTTATAACTGTTTCCATTTACTGGTGTATAACGTCAAAGATGAATGACATTTGTAGATAACGATTTAACGACTTTAAAATATTTTTTATTTCACGAAATTTGTTGTCAATAAACTTTTAAATGTTATAAATAAACTTTGATATTTTTATTGCGAGAGATACTTTGTCACTTGTGGTGTTGGCGCGTTTGACGGACTCCAAACGGAACGCCGTTAAAATATGTTTAAACGATATATAATTAAAATATTAAATCAAGACACAATCAATCAGATAACATCTACAAATGTTTATTATTTGTGTAAAGAACGGCAGTACCTCGTGAACATATCAAATGGAATCAAATTATGATATATATTCTTTCTTTTCTTATTCTATGCAACGCTCTTTATTGAGGCAACAGTGCTGTAAAACACTTAAACATTCTCAATTTTGGTCACACAGATAATATTTCAAACATTGCACATGATCAACACATTTTTTTTAACTACTCAAAAATTAATTGTTTGTGTTGGTAAATATTTTCGGAGGCAAACAACAACGTTCTTGTCGTTCATGTACATTCTGTATAGATTTAGCACCGAATACACGTCGTAAGTAAATAGAATATCAAACAATGATATTTCAAAAACTCTACCAGAAGAGCAATTCTTGTTTGTATCTGATACTTGTACACCAGAACACTAATTATAAACATACAATGATTAAAACTGGGATCACCGCTTAGGGACTGTCAATTTCCTTGTTTTCATGGTTAAAACCGGCTAGCCGAACCTCACACTTAACCCAACAATAAATCACAAGACCTGTATAATTACAATTTCAACACGCTAGTTTGACCAGTATACTCTCACGAGCATTTATGCAGTTAAGTTGTATGCGTTGAGAGAATTGATGTATGTGTTATTATTTTTATATTGATAGTTCGCAAATGAATTATACCTTGTATCAATATATTTTATGTTATGACAGATTATTAAACGTTCTGTTTGAGTTTATCGTTAATATAGAAAATATGCAATATTTCTGAAAGTTATTTTTTTCGGAGAATACCGACGTTCAACAATATCCTTCAATTAACCGACAGTAACCGATACATTACAAATAAAGTCGATTTTACCCGATATCACCTGAGTTCATTAGTCTGCTACTACCTGTAACTCAGTAATATTCTTAAGGCGACATTTTTTTTATCAAATCGTGATTTAACTTGTTCGGACTGTTTATTTTGACAATATCTAGAGTTGGAATCCTGGTAACGTTTTCCAAAACAGTTTCATCCCATCTGGATGAAACTCAGTCAGATTGTTTTTCGTGACGATATCTAGATCATTGTTTTTTTGTGTAACCAATTCAAACCTTGTTTCCAATCTAGGGACAACACTTACTACTAAATATTGATTCAATGTGGTAAGAATGTTTATTTTGGCAATATCTAAACAGAGTAGAACGTTGGGCCATGTGCGTTCGAAAACAAGGAAACCGGGTCAAATCTAAGATAAACATGGTTACAATTCTCAAGGCAAGAATGTTTATCTTAAAGGCCCTATAAAGGTGACAAATCCAATTATTATGCATATAGACTGGTCTATTTTTTACCGGATATCAGTTATTTTTGTATAAATAATGCTAATAACGCAGCTTAGGTGCAACGTTGTCAAGAATTATGGAAGAAATGTTTACAACTTTGCAACTAACGTGGTGTGTAGTCTTAAAGCGTTGACGTATGCTAAAAATAGCCGAAAGAAAATTTAATTTTAATTCTATTTTAAACAACATTTTACCAGCAGAAAGTAACTTATTAAATCACTACACACGTTTTAACCATTAAGAAGAGACCTACTTTGTGAGTGATACCGCAAAACGTTGAAAATCAACGATATATTTTTGGTGACCTGAGTCACTTTCACTTTCCCGAGTAAACAGCGATGTAAATAAACTGATTGTTTGTAAAAACAATTGACTTGGAGGACACTGAATTTTGAGCTCAAAACAAGTTGTATTGCTCATGTTTTATTGGTAATGTCCAATAGCATATACATATTGTTGTTTTTTTGATAACCGTTATAAATAAAATATGAAAAAAAATATTTAAAAATCGGTAAATAATTAAGGAGCGTCACCTTTATAGGGCCTTTATTAATATTAGTGCCCTTTTCTAAACTGGGCATATTTGGATGAAAAACTAGGTCGTATGACCAAGTCTTCAAATTTGTGTGTACCTTGAACTCACGTGAGTGCTTCATAGCCAGAATGACTATTTTGTTTTAATTTATCTTCTTCTTATATGTTAATGCATATTTATAATTTTGTGAACATAATTTAAATATACGTTAAATCTCTCAGCTCGCCAATAATGATGTCGATGTGCCAAAGGTATAAAAATACACTTTGCATTGGTTGATTTAAGGAATGCCTGAGGCATTTTTCTGCTGAGAGAAGGGTAACAGGAAATTGTCTGATGCCTTCCCCAAACTGCGGAGAAAACAGTGAAACTGACATGAAACTCGAGATCTGGAAACTGCCTCAAATACTTATTATCGCTCTCAAAAGGTACGTATCCACGGTTTACACCAATTTATTTTAGCAAACCACTTAGATTCTTTGTCAAAACCATGTGAAGCTTTGAGCATTTAAACCGGTATTAATGAGAACATTTGATTGTAAATATAAAATAGTATAATTGAATAATTATTCAAATCAAATATCAATGAAGGAGAATATATTTGCATTGGATTAGTATAGCCTTTTTAATTGTTCAATGCAAATCACAGCACCTTGTTTGAACCTTTCTGATGTTCTGTTTCTTGAGATTTTGATGGTAATAGTAATTTCGCTGCTGGTAATTTCCTGAATTTGCATTAACCCTGTATGATACTGGGTAAAAAGTTTAACCCATTGCCGTTAGCAGTCGGTCAATCATTTATTTGGATGCCTTCTAATCTTTTTCTGACATCTTTAAATTTAACTAGGTTTGCATTCGACGGAAATTGGTGGACAAAGATCGAAGCGCAAGTAGATATCCAGACGACCGATGTGGATTTGTCCCAGTTTGTCATTGGTACACGTCCAAAGGCTTATAATCTGTATGCAGTGTCGGTGAGTGGTATTTTACTGCGATTTTTTGTGTATTGTTGGGCATGTGGTTTGATTATTTGTTGTTTGTTGGCATTTTGTATATTAAAGCCCACCTGTGCTGGGATCGTCCTTTGTTTTGCCTTGCGTCTCATTTTGTCCGTTGTATGTAAACGTTTATTCAATAAACACCTCCTAAACTGCTTGTCGGATTTTCGTGACCTGTATCAGGAAAGAAACTTTTTTGCCTTCTTGTTAGGTTATTCAAATTGTTCCGCTCCACTGCATATATAGATATTCGAATATATATGCATTTGTAGAATCATAACTTCAAAAATCTCAAAAAGTCACGACACTCGGATGTTTAATATTTGGTGTTTAATATTGTATACTGATCCTCTACACATTTAGATCAAATCATACCCTGTGGTCAAACACGTCACGCCCGAGGGTCACATGAGTTTTTATAGACTTTTATAATAAAATATGTTATCCTTTGATATTTGGTAAGTAATATCATTTGGTGTTCATGTTTGTTTACAATATGCTTCAGGGGTAAAACCTTACCACGCCAATGGCTATGGGGTCATAAAACTTATTATAGACGTATATAGTAAATTACATACAAAATATCTGCTTCTCTTAACCCACAATTATGAGAGGTCTGATATGTTTTATTGTAATATGAGATAGATATATATTTATATAGTAAAACAAAAAATATTCTCTGAAACCGCAAGTTCCAGAGCTTTGATATTTGGTATGTAACATCCGTTGGTAATCCTGTACAAAAATTGTTCACATCATGCACTCGGGTTTAAACTGACCACGCCCAAGGGGTCACATGATACTCGTTAAGAATTCTCAAGAAACTACAAGTCCCAGTTATTTTATTTTGGTATGTCATATTAGTTTGTGGTTCTGCACACAATTTGTTCAAATCATGCCAGAGGGGTTCAAAGCGTCCACGACCGATTGGTACCATGATTTTCTTTGACTCATGTATCATGATAAATAAAAAAAACTCTTCCTTTAACCATTAAAGCTTGCATCTTTGATATTTGAAATGTGAAATCAATTTTACAATATAAAGTATTTTTTATCAGATATTTAAAAAAAACAAAAAAAAACAGTATAATGAACATGAATTCTGTTAAGTTAAATAAGTTAGAATTTAGTTAAATTATTTAAACTTAATGCTAGAAAGTATCACCGATATTTATATACATGTATACTATATATTTTTGTTTATATGTATATTTGTTTGTTACATCAAATGGTATGCCGACATTTGTTCAGTAAAACTAAATATTTTGTTATAGAACCATTCTGGATCACTGTCCGGTGGCCATTGTAAGTGTAAACTAATATATGATTTTTTTTAATATTAGCATGACTAGTTTGTTTATTGTATGTAGTGTGTGTTGAAAGTACAGAAGAACAAAATATTGTCTTGAAATTTATTTACTGGGACTCGTTTCATGAACGAATTCGAAAGATTTTTTGGGAGATTTTTTAGCAACTTTGTTTATAGGAAATATACATTTTTTCTAGTAGAAAACTTTTTAAATAGCTAAGGCATGCTTATTTTGTAACATTACAACATGATTATTGTTAAGCGTCTCTGATATAAACAAAGTATTATTCTGTTAATGTTCAGACACTGCTTGCTGTAAAAACCCATGTAATCAGAAATGGTACACGTTTAATGACTCGGCGGTCAAAGAGGCATCTGAACCCATTGGCAAGGTATACTTGTTATTCTTATGCTTTCGGATCATTATCCTTATATGGAACATTATAGCTGTTTGCAAAGAAACATCATAGCTAAAAGTTATAAAATTAAGTTATGAACTTTTGAAAATAATTGGAAAAATTATTCCGATATGTTACTAATGGGGATATCATTTAAAATTATAATTTTGATTGAAAAATTAAGTTTAATGTTAATTTAATAACTGTATATCAGTAACTAATCTAATCGAAATGAACACTTATAGCAGTAACTGTAAATAAATACCATGACTATTCACAAATGTATTCAGGCAGCAAGACCGCGTTTCACTTTGCTCATTCTAACCGTATCTTCAGCTTTCAATTACATTTTGTCATAATGCATTTTAAATCATTCACAATTACGCCATACACGTTATCCCCGTACCCCTAAAAATAGCCCTGGAGCAAGCCGTTCTGCTTGACTATAAAGACTTAAATAGTCATGGTTTTACTTTCTTTTATAGTACATTTTAACTTTTTAATCCAAAACACGTATTCGTTAACTAATAATGACATTTTATGTTACGTGGAATATTTCAATATTTGTTCAGTGTTCTGTTTATTGACTGAATCAGTGTTGCAATAAGTAGAATTTAAGTGATAATCGTAGTTTGTAGACTTTAATCTATTGTAAGAACTACACTGGTTACTGTGCTTGTTTTCCAGTCATCTGCTGCATACGTCCTTTACTACACGTCGATGGATCAGCAGAGCTGTACACCCAGCTTTAGCTCAGGAAGGAAAACATACGACTAGTGAATGAAATGTGTTTATGCGAGTGCTAAATATCTATAAAATTACAAGTATCTACATAAATACTATTTAATTAAACAGTAAAACAATTTCAAGCATGTGACGTTCTGCTTATAAGGAGTTGAACAGCGAATTATTGCTTGTGATGCACATTTTCAAATATTATGTTCCGACATGTGAAGACTGTGACGTAATTAATAATATTATTCGTTGGAGACACATAGTAACAAACACCAGTTCACAAGAGTTTCCATCTTGATTTATTTCTGTAGAATATTTTCTAACACGACGCTTGTTAATGTTCGTACAATGCAATCTAACAGCGTGGCGGGCCAACATGGCCGCCACGACACGAAAGCGTGACCGCTATATCTGATTGTCAAATTTATAACCATTCCAACATTTTATTATTTCAGCAGAAACTC